>PVKS010018141.1:0-40665 GCA_004027875.1 Aplodontia rufa
AGTTGTGTACGTGGTGCTGGGGTTTGAACCCGGGTCCTCGTGCTTGCCAGGCAAGCGCCGAAACCGCTGAGCCACCGCTCCAGCCCCCCCTTTGTTTATTCTTATCAGAACGATTGACTATTCTTCATCAGTGGTGTTAAAACCATTTCATATTCTGCAGTAGTCACTGGCAGCCTGATGTCTTTCCATATACTGGTGGAAAAGAAAAGCTGCCTGAGTTGAAAGGGATTTTAAGAAATAATGGCCTTCGTAACACGTGAAGTGAAGGGAATCTCAGAGTTGATATGCACATAGATTCTTCTGGCAAGGGGAGTTCCTACCCTCTGCAAAAGTTCACTTGTCCTGAGCTACTAAAATATCATATTTGTTGTCTGAGAAGTATAAAGTGCTTCTTGCCTTAAAGCTCCTGTATGTACCGATGCCACCAAGTGGTAAAATCACAATTTGTATTTAAGGGCTGGAGTAGTTGGCTCAGCAGTTACAGTACTTGCCTGGCATGCCTGAGGACCCGGGTTCAAACCCAAGCACCACGTTCACAACTAAGTGTCAGAAAAACAAAACTCAGATGGAAAAAAAAGTTGATTCTTTCTTCCTCTTGTCTCTTACTCTCTTCCTCTCTTTAAAAAAAATTTTTTTTTGCAATTGATTGAAATTTAGTGTTGCCTTGTTTTGATGGCTGCTTCTGTTCAATTGGCAACCCACATGTTTTATGGATTGAGTGTACAAACATATGCTATCACAGCAATATTTTACTCTAGAGCCACTGTGTGCTAAGCACTCTGATCCTACAGAAATAGTTGTTTCTATTCAGTTATTCAATAAGAGCTTATTAATCTCCTTTTCTATATCAGATACTGTGTTTGGCACTGATAATAAAAATCCAACAAGATTTAACCTGGACTCTTGAGTTTTCAAATTGCTGGTCCAGATATTAACACAAAGATACAGATTCTACTGTGTGTGGTGACCATTTCCTATGAAAACTTAGTCTTTGGTTTTTGTTTTTGTTCTTGTTTTTTTAAGAGGAAGAGAGAAAGAATCAATTTTAGTTAATTTTTCATGTGGCTTTCGTTGCTCTGAGACTTCTTTGTGTATGTGGTGCTTGTGCTTGAATTCGTGTCCTCGTGCATGCCAGGCAAGCGTTGTAACTGCTGAGCAGAGCCCAAAAGCTTAGTCTTTAAGGAGTTTGAAGTATGATGTGAAATGTTCTCATCTGGAAAGCAAGGAAGGTGAAGTGAGTGGCTGTTTGAATCCTGATAGTCTCACCTGCTGATGATGATAGTACTTTTTGTTTACTCGGGGCTTGAAATAATTGTTGTGGGGTGTGGTGGCACATGCCTGTAATTCCAAGGATTTAGTAGTCTGAGACAAGAAGGTCACAGGTGTGAGGCCCTGTCTCAAAAAAAAAAAAAAAAAAAAATCAGCTTTCATTGAGCCTTCACTATATATTCCATGCTAAGCTTTTTATGTGTAATAATTCATATAATCTTTACAACTCTCCTATGAAGTAGATACTGTAATTTCACTTGACAGATGAGGACACTGAAGCACAAAGAAGTTCATGACATTGCTAAAGTCATGGAATAGAAGCACAATTCATATTTAGAGAACCTGGACCAGAGTCAATGCTTTTAGTTAAATGAGTTTGGAAGGAGACCATCTTGACCAACCTTTTGCATGTGTAGACTTTGACAAAATTGTGCTTCACTTATTCTCCCTGCCTGCAGAGCTTATCTTTCTCTTAAGACTAGATTATCTCTTTCTGATACTGAGCACAAATTGGTGAATAAGGAAACTATTCTCTACAGTCCCAGATCAGTCCAGCTCTGATCTGGCCTCTCTGAACATGTTTTTTTTTTTTTTTTTTTTTTTTTTTTTTTTTCTTTTTCTTTCAAAGAGAGAAGGACAGTGAGAGCGAGAGAACCAATTTTTATTGAGTTTTTCACATGGCTTTCATTACTCTGACACTTAGTTGTGTACATGGGTGCTGGGGTTTGAACCCGTGTATTCGCCCATGCCGGGCAAGCGCCGCAACCGCCGGGCCACCACTCCAGCCCCATGAACATGTTTCCTTATCTGCAAAGTGGAAATGTTACTTCATGGGATCACTTAGGAGATTTAAAAAGACAATGTACTTAGTGGTTTCTGGCCTCTGAGTAATCATTTATTTATTATCATTTTCCTTTAGTCTTGAGAGCAAGTCAGCAGTTTCTCAGAGACCAGATTCTAAGACCTATGTAGGTGGAAAATTCTACCCAGATTTCCTTTGGTTTTGACAAGACAATAATCTTATTCTGTGTATTTCTCTTGACTCTTTTGATGTGAAAAGCAGAGAGGTAAAGCATTATTTGACAGATGTATGGATTCAAGCAAGAAACTGAGGTCCAATTGCAGAGAAATGACTTGTATAACTCAGAGCCCTGTCTGAGGAGACACAGAGGACCCTAGAGGGCGGAGAATGAACACAGCGCAGGGGCTAGTTCCAGAGTCGCATCCTCGGTTAGTTCAACTACAAGTCTGGGTGAGGGTTCCTTGTAGTAGGGAGAGACTTCTTTTCTCTTTGCTCCAATACATGTATGCTGGCTCATGTTTATTAAATCATATTTTTTTCCTGATGTAAAATAGAATTTGTGATAACCAAAATGGAAAGCCAGGGGAGCTCTGTAACCACAGGCTTGTTGAGCCCCTTTCTCACCTATTGCTTTCCGTACTTTCCAAAAGGCTTTTGTGCCAATAGTTACTGTTAGGGTTGGCTCACTCTGTAGACTCCGAGCCAGAGTGATGCTATTACCACCACCACCACCATTACTGCTGCCACCAGCCATTCAGTTTCCTGCTATAAGAAAGTAATCTGCTGTGAAGCTTTCACCTTCCTTCTTTCTTCCTGTCTTCATTGTTGTATACCTCTTTCTCCTGGTGCTTTTGCCATGCAGCCAGTGTTCCAAATGTAATTTTAGGCACTTTTAATGCCTTTCTGAGGAGATGGAAGGAAGTTAGTGGTAGAAAAGAAGACAAATGAAAAGGCTTCTACACCTCTGTGGTATAGAAGGAAGAGTTTGCTTCTTGATAATGTGCTAGCTCCTGAGTGAGGTGGGGGACTTGCTGCAACTCGTGAGTGTGCTCTACATGACCTCATGACCTGAACGAGGTGGGAGACTTGCTGCAACTCGTGAGTGCGTGCTACATGACCTAGCCTGTCCAAGGACAGCGCCCCAGCATGCTGGAGCCAAGACTGAAGACGGATTTCACCTTCTCCCACTCCCTTTCCCTAAGCTTGTGTCCTCTGCCACACTACCCCAGGTCTGTGGCTTAAAACAGCTATCTCCTTTTGTGGATAAATAAACACACTCTATAAAATTCTTCATCTTGTTGACTGGAAAGGCTCTCTGCCTTCCTGTCTTTTTTTTTTTTTTTTTTCGTCTGAGCGTTAATGTTGATAGTTTCTCTTTTTCTTTACAGGGAACTCTAATGATCCATGACAAAGAGGTCACCTTTGAGTATTTACCAAACCCGGAATTTTGGTACTGCAAACGAGTAAGTACCAAGAATTGCTTTCTTTAGAATGTAGCAGCCCACATAGCAGCTCTTCCATATCTCCTGGAATGCTGCCTGTTAGCATGCATTACCAAAGCCAAAGCCCTACTTGCTAATTTTCACTTCCTTTGAACTGAGAGTCAGAGCACGGTCATCCATAATTCTTGTTTTTCAGTTGCTGTATGTGGCTAGCATATGTCTGGATTGTGCTGCAGACACTTTCCCAAGGGCATATCTCTCTTTATTATGAAAAGAATAACAGTACCCTTACAGCCTCTTCTCAGCTACCCTTCCTGAAGGTGGTCATAAGGGAATTGGCATTTAGAGAGGTAGATTTGAAGAGGGATAGCTCTGTGGAGTTACACATTTTGGGTTTAATCTGAGGTTTCTAAGGATATAGAACTTAACTGTGGAATTTTATCTCCATTAAACTCCATTTAATTTTTGAATGGCATATTAAAATTTTAGGTTATTCTCTTATTAGAGGTCCAGTTTGATTTCAGTGAGCATGAAAATATAATTTTAGTTTCATTGCTTCAGATTAGCTTAAAACTAAAATGGTTGTAAAAATTAATGAACTTTCTGAACCATGATTCATTAAAAGTGTTACAGAACTTGACAAAATTCGGTAAAAACTGTAGCTTGACATTTTCATTAGTTCGAATGAAATACAATTTGGGTAGCATAGATTGTCATCAGCCAGAGCACTTGCTCATAGACATACTGCCTTACTGTATCGTGGAGGTTTTTTTGTTTGTTTGTTGGCTTGTTTGTTTGTTTAACTTTTTTTATATTGTGGTAAAGCACACAGAACATGGCATTTGCCAATTTAACCACTTAAAAATGTGATTACAACTCAAGTTGGGGGTTGAAAGTACAAGGATCACTTGAGCCTAGGAGTTCAAGGCTAATCTGGATGTAATATAGTGAGACCCCCATCTTTAAATAAGGGAAAAATTAATAGTATTGAACACCTTTACAGTGTTGCGCAACTATCAACACGATCTAATTCTCCAAGTGTCCCCCCCCCCCAGCCCCTTGCAGGAATGGGAGGGGTGTGGTGCTGGAGATCAGCCCTAAGGCCTCTTATGTGCTAGATGAGCATTCTACCACTGATTTACATCACTAACCTCTGGTTTTTGCTTTGTTTTCAATGTTTATAAATAGTATTATTTGTAATCATCAAAAAATAGAAACAACTTAAATGTCCATCAGCTGATGAATGGAAAAATATAATAGCTATATTCACAAAATGGAATGTTATTTGGCAGTAAAAGGAATTGAAGTGTTAATACATGCTACAATCTAGATAACCTTAAAAACACTATGCCAGGCAGGAACAGTGGTGCACACCTATAATCCCAGCTACTTGGGAGGCTGAGACAGGAAGACTGCAAATTTGAGACCAACCTTAACAATTTAGTGAGGCCTTAAGAACTTAGTGAGGCCATAAGAACTTAGTGAAATACTGTCTCAAACATAAAAAATAGGGCTGGGAGCCAGGTGTAGTGGCTCACACCTATAATCCAGCAATTCGGGAGGCTGAGACAGGAGGATTGTGAGTTGAAAAAACAGCTTTAGCAACTTAGTGAAGTCCTAAGCAACTTAGCAAGACCCTGTCTCAAAATATAAAAAGGGGGCTGAAGTGGTGGCTCGGCGGTTACAGCCCTTGCCTGGCGGTTACAGCGCTTGCCTGGCATGCGCAAATACACAGGCTCAAGCCCCAGCACCCACATACACAACTAAATGTCAGAGCAACAAAAGCCATGTGAAAAACAATCAATAAAAATTGATTCTTAAAAATATATATATATATGAATGAGACTGAGAATGTGGCTTAGTGGTTAAGCAACCCTGGGTTCAATCCCCAGTACTAAACAAAACAAAAAAGCACTATGCCAGAAAAATTGCATATTGTACAATTTCGTGGGCCTGGTCGTTTTTGTGAAATGATTCCATTGGAATTCTTTTGGGGATGTTGAAAATATTCTTAAATTATGTTTTGGTGAGGCTGGAGCGGTGCTCCAGTGGTTGGAGCGTTTGCCTGGCATGCACGAGGACCTGGGTTCAAACCCTAGCACCACGTACACAACTAAGTGTTGGAAAAAACAAAGGCCAGGTGTAAAAATAAATAAAATTACTTTTTTAAAAATTATATTGTGGGGCTGGAGTGGTGGCTCAGCGGTTACAGCACTTGCCTTGAACGCTCGATTATGTGGGTTCAAACTCCAGCACCACGTACACAATGAAGTGTCTGAGCAACGAAAGTCCATGAAAAACTAAATAAAATTGATTCTTTCTCTCTCTCTCTCTTTAAAAAAAAATATTGTGATGACTGCATTATGAATTTGCCAAAAATCATTGAATTACACATTTAAAATAGAAGAGTTTTATAGTATTTAAATTATGCCTACTAAGGTTAGAAGATCCTTACTATGCCATTTACCATCTGAAGTGTTACTTACATGCCACAGTAGCTCTGATGTAACAAATAGCCTCCACATTCCAGTAGTTGAAAACAACAAACATACTCATGGGAGATGTCAGGGACTGTGGTTAATTTGTTATATTTCTGTGCCACATCATACATAACTTCTCAACCTAGGACCCAGGCCATAGAAATAGTACCAATGTGTACTCCTGGCAGAGGGAATGACCAAGAGGCTCATTCACACAAGCAGTGTGTCTCAAAGCTTCTGCTAGATCTGGTGTAGGTCATGTTATGTTCACTGCACTCCAAAGGCCACAGCAAGATACAGTGGAGAGGCTGGAATGGTTGCTCAGTGGTTGGAGCCCTTGCCTGGCATGCATGAGGTCCCTAGTACCTCATATACAACCAAGAGTCATAGAAAGAAAGGCCAGATGAAAAAATAAATAAAAATTCTCTCTCTTTAAAAAAAAAAAATGGAGAAGGAAGTACACTTACCCTATAGGGAGGCACCATAGTCTCTTGACAATGGACAGGAATGTGTATGATCCATTTATAGGAAGAGAGCAATGAAATAAATGATCTTATTGAAATTATTCAACATCTCTAAATTAACTTGTTACCTCACTATACAATGGAGAGATAATAGTGTCTGTTTCATGGAGTTTAAGTGGTTGTTAAAATCAGTAAGTGATAACATGTGAAGTAGGTATGTGCTGTTTAAGCATTATCCACTGCTGCTGCTATTATTGTTCTCACCTCTCTTCCATCTGCCAAATGGCAAACTCCTACCCTACAAAGTCCTTTTGTTTTGTTTTTGTTTTTTTATTTTTAATTTTAAAAGACAATCAGTTTTTTAAATTTGTTCATTTGGTCTTTGTTTCTCCAACACTTAGTTGTGTATGTGGTGCCGGGGCTCAAACCTGGGTCCTTATCTGTGCCAATCAGGTGCTCCAACTGGTGAGCTACTGCTCCAGCCCCTACAAGGTCTTGTTTTAATTGCACTCATTTCATGGTTCCTACTTGCTTGCTTGCTCAGTTGCTTATCTATTTATTTATAGATATTTATTTATGGATTGAACTCAGGGGTACTTTACCACCCAGCCCCACCCCCACCCTCCTTTTGGTACCAGTGATTGAATCCGGTGGCTCTTAACCACTGAGTCACATCCCTAACCCTTTTTATTTTTTAATTTTGAGACAGGATCTCGCTAAGTTGCCTAATTAGGGCCTCACTAAATTACTGAGGCTGGCTTCGAACTTGTGATTTTTCCTGTCTTAGCCTCCAGAGTCACTGGGATTACAGAAGTGTGCCACCACATACAACAATAAATAAAATTGACTCTTTTTTTTTTTAAAAAAGAGTCAATTTTATTTATTTTTTAATCTGTTTTTTGTTTTTCCAACACTTACGTGTGTGTGTGTGGTGCTGGGGTTCGACCTCTGGTCCTCATGCATGCCAGGTAGCACTCTGCTAATGAGCTACCTCTCTAGCCCCCTTTTTACTTTTTTTTTTTTTTTTTTTAAGGGAGAGGGACAGAGAGAGAAAGAGAGAATCAGTTTTATTTAGTTTTTCATGTGGCTTTTGTTGCTCCAAAACTTCCTTGTGTATGTGGTGCATACTTGCATATGCCAGACAAGGTACATAACCACCGAGCCACCAGTCCAACTCCCCTTTTTACTTTTTTTTTTTTTTTTTTTCTTAAGAGAGAGGAACAAAGAGAGAAAGAGAATCAGTTTTATTTAGTTTTTTATATGGCTTTCGTTACTCCAAGACTGTTGTATGTGGTGCTGGAGTTTGAACTCGAGTCCTGGTGCGTGCCAGGCAAGCACCGTAACTGCTGAGCCACCATTCCGGTCCCCGCATTTTTATTTTTTGAGATAGGTTCTCCCTAAGTTGCAAAGGGTTTCGCTAAGTTTTTGAGGCTAACCTTGAACTTGCAATCCTCCTGCTTTAGTCTCCTGAGTAGCTAGATTACAGGCATGCTCAGATGATTCCTGCTTTTTCATTTCCCTTCAACTAACACTCTGCCCCTCATAGCACATAAAGCTCAATGGTGAAAGATCAGGGGTTTAGAGGTTGGGCATTGTGGTTGACTTTTTATTCATGAATTCAGACAATAATTATGTTTACGTTGCAAATGTCTCTCCTTGTTCTGGGCTACTTAAATGTTCCTTTTCATTAATGTCAGTGACGCTGCCTGTATATCTTCCTTTTTCCTTCCTTACTACTCATTATCAGTGTTCTTTTCAATTCCTACCAAATATGAATTGGGCAGGGGGTGCTCATACTAGTCCAGAACCAAGTTTTGGGTACAAGCTATAAATGGGCATGGTTTAGGAGCAATAGTATCCTTTAAGCCATTTAACAGTCCAGTTTCCTTACTTTTTATTTCTTATAAAAATCTCTGCCCAGGACAAACACCTCATGGCCTGCTTCAAAGTTTAGAAGCCAGCTCTCAAACAGTAGCTCATCAGATCCTGTCTGTCAGCTTTGATAATAGGACCATACCAGATTCTTTACACTTACCAGGTGTATGGTTTATTTCTTTCATTTTTATTAGGTGTTACTGTGTTGGATATTTATAAAGTATTTTTAAATGTATTTGGTCAGTTGAATTCTTTCCTTTTTCCTTGCAGTGTAAAGCTAGCACTGGTGGGCATCGATTTTCATGTTCATTCTGCAAGTGCTCAAGGGAAGGTGAGCAGTAGACATAGTGGTTTTTACCTTATGTACTGAACAAAGACAAATTTCACATTTTCACCTAAATGCAAATTGATCTGTAAAGGGGGCAGAGGGTACTCAGGATGAGCCCAGGACCTCAAGTATGTTAGGAAAGTGTTCTACCATTGAGTTAGATCTCTAACCCTTTTTGTTTTATTTTGAGACAGGATCTCACTAAATTGCCCAGGCTTAACTCATGCTTGTGATTCTCTTGCCTCAGCCTCCTGAGTAGCTGAGGTTACAGGCATGAACCACCACATCCAACTGTAAACTAGTATTCAATGTCCAACGAATTTCATGTGACCTGTTAATAAATGACTTTGAATTTTAGAATTCCACCAGAGGAAACAGATGGAGTAGTAGGCTTCTCAGTTTGAAGTTGTAAGTGGGCAGCTGACCAGAATCAGTAGTAGTATTATTTAGAGTACATTTAAGGCTATTAGTATGGAGCTGGATGCAGTGGGATATGCCTATAATCCATGTTAACTCAGGAAGCTGGGGCAAGTTTAAGACTAGTATGAGCCACTTAGTGAGACCTTATCTCAAAAGTTTTTGTTTTTAAAGATTTGGGAATGTAGCTCAGAGGTAGAATACTTGCCTCACATGCACAAGGTCCTGGATTCAATCCCTAGTGCTGGGGAAAAAAAAATCCACATGACATCTATTTGACAGCCCTTGTACACACACACACACACACACACACACACACATACTTTTTTGAAATTATTGAGAATCATTTGCTATATTATTTTATAATTTACATTTTTGTAAGCATTTCAGGATCATCAACATATAAACAGGAAATACATATGAGAAAATAAATGGGCCTGGAGAAATATGTTGTTATTTAAGGGAATAGACCTACCATCTTTCTTGGGTGAAGTGACACACACCTGTAATACCATAAGTTTGGGAGCTGAAGCAGATGGAACACAAGTTTATATGCCTACTCAACTTAGTAAGACCTTGTGTTAAAGACAAAAAGGGCTGGGCATGTAGCTCAGTGGTAAGAGTGCCCCTGCTATCATGAGATAGATAAGTGGATGGATGGATTGATTAAAGAGGGGATTCTTCAATCTCCAGTACTGCAAAAAGAAAAAAAAAATCAAACCTACCAGTTTCTCAAGCATTTGCCTTTTTTGTAAAATTAATTTTTTATTCCCAGATAATAATTATACATATTTGTGAGATACCGTATGATAATTTGATACTTTGAATTTTTTCAGAGAACCTTCAGATAGACTTATTTCAAGATACTATCAAAGGGGGCTCGGGAGATGGCTTGCCTGGCATGCATGAAGATCTGGGTTCAATCTCCAACAGCACATATACAACTAAATGAAGGAAAAAGAAAAAGAAACTATCAAATGTTTCCTATAGCCATGACTGTTATATGGCTGTTTCTGATATCATCCCTAAGGAAAGCCCCATAAAAAATCCAGTTCAGTGCTGGGATTCAGTAGCCTTCCGAAGGATCTGTTCTGAGGTTAAAATTTACTATGCCTCTGAAGAGTTTCTTAGCTAGCCTTTGTGTGTGTGTGTGTGTGTAAGCGTGTGTGAGCGAGCCACATCTCCAGCCGCTTAGCTAGGCTTTTGGCCCATACTACATTCTACTTACTACTGAGAATTTTAAGATAGGTATCCTGAAAATTTTGGGGGTGAAGACTGCATCCTCTGGAGACCAAACCAATATGTGGGAAAGGAAGTAAATTGAGATTTTTTAGCTTGTTAGGTCTTCAGATTTGGCAAAATTGTTTTTTACTCAAGAAAGACTTCTTAAGCTATTTTTATTTGTGGTACTGGAGATTGAACCCAGGGCCTCATATATGCTAGACAAGTACTCTACCATTAAGCTACATCTCAGCCCTTTTTTAAATTCTCTTTTGAGACAGGGTCTTGCTAAGTTGCTGGGCTTAAACTTATAATCTTTTTTTTTTTTTTTAAGATGACTTTTTTTTGTTAAAGGAGAGGGAGGGACAATTACAGCGAAAGAAAGAATTTCATTTACTTTTTCATGTGGCTTTCCCTGCTCCAACACATCATTGTGTATGTGGTACTGGGGTTCCATGGGATTCACATTCTTGTGCATGCTAGGCAAGTGCTGTAACGGCTAAGCCACTGCTCCAGCACCTGAACTTGTACTCTTTTTTTTTTTTTTTTTAAAGAGAGAGGGACAGTGAGAGAGACAGAGAAAGAGAGAAACAACTTTATTTAGTTTTTCACATGGCCTTAGTTGCTCCAACACTTAGTTGTGTACGTGGTGCTGGGGTTTGAACCCGGGTCCTCGTGCTTGCCAGGCAAGCGCTGAAACCGCTGAGCCACCACTCCAGCCCTGAACTTGTACTCTTAAACTGTTTTTGCAAATTAATAGATGGTTCATGAAAACCTATGGGCACCCTACCATTAAAGTGGGTGAGATAACTTTAATCTGGAAACATGCAATAGATATTCACTAGCCACCTGTCAACAGCTATTAAGTAATTTCTATATTGTTCCCATAGAATGTCTTCTCTTTTTTTGATCCACATAAACTTCTAGTAAACCCTCTAAGAATAAATTAATTAAAAATATGTCCCTAAGTATACAGATTATTCTTCCATAAAAGGAGATTTTGTATGAGAGGTATGCAGGTGGGTTTATTCCTAGCTTTGCTGGAGTGGTGGGGCCTGTGGTCTTATTAAATTTTGAAACTGCTGTTTTAGTACTATAACACCAGAAGTAGTAAGGCTCCTACACATGTTTGGGATGTGTGTTTCTACCAAACTTCTAACATGGGCCATATCTCTGGCAATATTATTGCTAAATCTCTTATTATTATTGGTATTAATAGTCAGATTCAGGGTGTCATGATGGATTTGTTACAGTAAAGTATTTGGTAAGTGATAAAAAGCTTATAAATTTACATTTTTTAAAATGTTTGAATTGTTTCTTCTGTGAATTATCTCATGTATGCCTTGGTTGAAGTCCCAGGAGCTGTCAAAAACTTTTTTATGAATTTCTGAGACAATATTAAAAGTATTTCAGTATTAGTATTTAGTAGCAAGTAAGGGAGAATCAAAGTATTAGTGTTATTTGATAAAGTTTTCTAGAGAGTCTCCTTCTGTTTCTTTTCTACTGACAGAGGCCACGCAAGAATTAATAACCTACCCTCAGCCTCAGAAAACATCCATACCATCATCATTGGAAAAACAACCCAGCCAGTCCCCAAGGCCAGTTGAGAAGGAACCTGAATCCAGGAAACAGGAAGAAGGACAAGAACCACGCATGGGACATCAAAAGAGAGAAGTAGAAAGATATTTTCCTCATTCTCGAAGGGAAGGGTTCACTTTCCGAAGAGATCGAGAGAAAGAACTATGGTCTGGAGATACTCGGCAGGATGGAGAAAGCAAAAGTAAATATTTTGTCAGGGAATATACCAGACTGCAATAACCACAACTGAACATAGGTGGCCCATCATTGTGGCTGGTGCCAGCTGCTTCCCCATACCCTAGTAGAACTGTGCACAACCTTGTTACAGAGATCATTGCTTTCTGTCAGCCTGTTATGTAGTTGGAGGAATCAACACCCTCCAGATTAGCAAATTGCTGTACAAATGCACTAAGGCATGTTTTTAGATTTACAAATATTTACAGATAAATGTAGTATTTGTGTGACATTTCTTTATAGAACCAGCCTTGCTAAAGAAAAGTAACATTGCTGTAGATGACCATTAGGCTCTTGGGACTTCAGATTCTCACCTTTCTCTCTTTCCTTGTTCTTTTCCCATTTGTGGTTGGTTCATTCAGCAATAATGCTAAAACG
This sequence comes from Aplodontia rufa, assembly GCA_004027875.1. Lineage (NCBI taxonomy): Eukaryota > Metazoa > Chordata > Mammalia > Rodentia > Aplodontiidae > Aplodontia > Aplodontia rufa. The sequence goes on from PVKS010018141.1 coordinate 12,489, forward strand.
CATCTATCGTTCCACTCCACCTGAGGTGATAGTGGAAGTGCTGGAACCCTATGTTCACCTCACTACTGCCAATGTCCGTATCATCAAGAACAGAACTGGTCCTATGGGCCATACTTATGGCTTTATAGACCTCGACTCCCATGCGGTAAGTTTCCCTTGTCTTGGAATGGTCTAGGGATGGATGACTAACCTAAGAAGGTTTGATAAAGAAGGGACTTATGTATCATTTCAATTTTCTTACGCTACCTGGTATCATAACCCCTCTTAAGAATTTTCTCCTTTGGATTTAATGTTCATTCAACTCAGATGACTCACCTCAAAAGTTAGAACTCTGTGGTTTTAGTGGTCAATTTTTGCCTTATGGTATGCTTACTGTTTCTAACCTTGTGAAGAATCTGAAATCTGATTCTTTGAACTATTTTAAGATTTTAGTGATTTTTTTTTTATTTTTGTAGACTTGTTTTGTCCATTTGCAAATAGTTTTATAAGTAGTGACAATAAGAGTTGTTTATTTTTTGTCAGCCATGGTGGCTCATGTCTTTAATTCTAACAACTCAGGAGGCTGAGGCAGGAGGAATCATGAGTTCAAAGCCAGCCTGAACAACTTAGCAAGGCCCTAAACAATTTAGCAAGACCATGTCTCAAAAGAATACAAAGGGACTGCAGCAGTGGCTCAGCAGTTACTGTGCTTGCCTGGCATGTGCAAGTACGCGAGTTCAAACCCCAGCACCACATATACAACGAAGTGTCTGAGGAATGAAAGTCAGATGAAAAACTAAATAAAAATTTCTTCTCTCTTTCTCTCTCTCTCAGTGTCCCCTCTTTCTTTAAAAAAAAGAAGTTTGCAGCTGTGGCTCAGTGATTAAGCACCCCTGAGTTCAATTCCTGGTGCCAAAAAAGGGGGGAAAAAAAAGAGTTCCCTGTTTTCACCAGTGTCCTGTTAGTGTTGAAATTATGTATAGAACATAATATTTAGTAAATTTCTCTTCAGAGAAGGAAGATCCATGTTCAGGTCTCTTTCTAGGGATATGGTCTTTACTTTCTTTGGGTTCAAATGTGTCTTTGGTTCCCTAGGAAGCTCTTCGTGTAGTGAAGATCTTACAGAACCTTGATCCACCATTTAGCATTGATGGGAAGATGGTAGCTGTAAATCTGGCCACTGGAAAACGAAGGTATGGCAGAGGGATGAGGATACCTTTTGGTGCTTTCCCAGAGTAGGTTGTTCCTGATATGTGCTTATATATTTTCTTTTTCTAAAGCTTACCTTGTTCTGACTTTAGACTCCTTTTCATTCTTAAATTGTATTTCTAGGTACTTTAGGCTTTTTGCTTTAGACTGCCTAGTATCTTTGAGTCCCAAATGATGGTGCAGTCTTGGATGTGCAGAAAAATCTTCACCTATCTTTGTTCTTTAGAATCCTTTTTTTTTTTCTCTAAAAGATATTTTTATCTCTTTTTTTCCCCACATTTTTTTTATTGGTGCTATCCTTTTCAGTACTTAGTAAATTCTGTTCTGATTTCCCACTCCTCTGACCTTGATCATACCTACATAGAACTGGGAAATCTAACTCCTCTTTTCTCTTTCACTCATCTTGACACATCCTGGGTAACAGCCATATCAAGAGATAGGCTAATAGAGATGGGACAAATCTTGCTGTCACTGTTTTGTTCTAGCGAATGGCTTTACAGGTGTCCCACTGCTCTCTTCTCCTGAGGACTCTCTGGACTACCCAACATGCTTGCTGTCTGGGTTGGTTCCTTTCCCTTCAAACAAGGGAAAAGAGAGTTTCTGAGTGAATCCACAGGATTAGGCATTCCTCGAGTCCATTTTGGATAGGCTCTTGACAAGTTGTGTTATTTGTTGCAGAAATGACTCTGGGGACCATTCTGACCACATGCAGTACTATCAGGTAAGCTTTAATATGGAGGAATGCTCTGATAAAATCCTCAGATGATAAGCTGATACTCCTATGATCCCAGTGACTCAGCCAGGAAGGAGGCTATCAACTGTAATGCCAACTCTGGGCAACTTAGCAATACCCTATCTCAAAATATTAAAAAAGTTGTGGTTATAGCACCCCTGAGTTCAATCCTCAGTACCTCCAAAAAAAAAACAACCAAACAAAAAATACCTCAGGTGACTGAAATGGTGATCTTAAATTTTATTGCAGTGGGTGATTATTAAGGTTTATGGCTCTTGGATAGTTTCATAATTTTTAACTTGGCTTTCTGTGATAGGGTAAAAAATATTTCCGAGATAGGAGGGGAGGTGGCAGAAATTCAGACTGGTCTTCAGATACAAATCGACAAGGACAGCAGTGTAAGTAACATTTGTTTTATTTTTCTTATTCTTTTTGGTTGACTTGCTACTCATCACTTGAAAATCTGGTCATGAAAAGCAAAATTGGTAGTGGTCATCTAGAGAGAGCACCATCTACAGATTCTACACCTCTTTGGGGTAGCCACCCAAATTCTTAGATTATTCTTGAGGTTCCACAGTAGGGGCTTCAATGGACCGTGACTAACTTTGGCTCTGATTTTATTCCCTGTAGCATCGTCTGACTGCTATATATATGATTCTGCTACTGGCTACTACTATGATCCCTTGGCAGGAACTTATTATGACCCCAACACCCAGGTGAGTTTTTGGCTTTATTTATTCTGTCAGTGATCCTTTTGAGAAAAGCATCCATAATTTGTCATTTTGAGGTTTTTATTTTCTGGATTCTCTGGATACTCATTGCATGAAAAGTGAAAAAGTTTAACTCTATGGACACTGAACTCTTACCTAAATGGAAAATCAGTGCCTTGTGGCATTACAGGTAAGATCTGTGCTGCTCTTGGAAAAAGTAGATGATGGGTGGTGTGGATCTATCCTGGCCCCTGGAATGGGTTTTTAGATTGATAGGCTTGTGAGTAAGAGAGCTGTTCTTTTTCGCAGAAGGAAACTGTGTTCCTTAGACCTGGAATTGCAGGAAAGGAAAACATTCTCTCGATTTACCACTTTCTCATTATATTGTAGCAAGAAGTCTATGTGCCCCAGGACCCTGGGTCACCTGAGGAAGAAGATATCAAGGAAAAGAAACCCACCAATCAAGGGAAGACAAGTAGCAAAAAGGAAATATCTAAAAAAGATAGCAAGGAGAAAAAAGACAGAGGAGTGACAAGGGTAAGAGGACTTGTGAGACTGCTTTTACCACATCATTACAGTTGAAATGTAGGAATTATGGAGTAAGATCTAGGTTTGAGGTGTAAAGTTACTTAAAAAAATAAGCTGGGCTCAGGCCTTATACTGACAATACTAGCAACTCTGGAGACAGGCAGGAGGATCACAAGTTTGAGAATAGTCTGGGCAACTTAGTAAGGCCCTGTCTCAGAAATAAAAAAAAAAAAAGGCTGGAGATGTAGCTTAGCAGTAGAGTGCTTACCTAGTACGTGCAAGACCCTTGAGTTCAATCACCAGTACAGGAAGGAAGGAAGGGAAAAGAAAAGAACAAACTCACTCACTGTGATGTAGGCAATCCCTCCCCTTGTGTCTTATAGCCCCATGGTAACTCTCCCCTTTTTACAAATGGGAAAATTTGGATGGTAAAACAAAATGATTCAGTTCAATTCCCAATACCTCATCTACACAAACATTCACCTTTCTGCCTTCATTTTTTGGTGCTTGACTCAGTATACATATTTTCTCAAGGTATAATTGTGGTAGGAGATATCATTCTGTGTTCTTTATTAACTTTCTATTTTATCATATCATAAGTAGTTTGTAAGTTTATATCATGATCTTTTATATTCAATGCTTCTATGCTTAAAATTCACATTAAAACTCACATTAAAACTATTCCTTAATGTTCTTCCTAAGTCCTTTATTGTCTTTCTGATCTTAAACTTTGATAATATACAGCAATTAGCATTTTATTTCTCCTTTTAAATTACTTCTTTAGAATAAATTTTCAGGGGCTAGAGCGGTGGCTTGGCAGTTATGGCATTTGTCTGGCATGTGCAAGTATGTGGGTTCAAACCCCAGCACCACGTACGCAACGAAGTCTCAGAGCAATAAAAGCCAAATGAAAAACTAAATAAAATTGATTCTCTCACTCTCTCGCACTCTCTCTCTCTTACTGTTCCTCTTTCTTTAAAAAAGAAAAAGAAAAGAAAAAGAAGAAAGGCTCAGAGGTTATGCACCCCTGGGTTCAATCCCTGGTCAAAAAAAAAAAAAAAACTAGAATAAAGTTTCAGGGGTCTGGAGTGGTGACTCATTGGTTACGGCGCTTGCCTGGCATATGCAAGGATGTGAGTTTAAACCCCAGCACCACATATACAGCAAAGTGTCAGAGCAACAGAAGAAGCCACATAAAAAACTAAATAAAATTGATTTTTGTGTCTTAAGAATTTAAACTTAAGAATTGTATTAGGTTAATGTTTAGATTCTTCTGCCCCTTAATCTAATTGTATTCCCAGTCATTTTAAAAATGAGAATATTATGCCTGTCTAGAAGGGTTGTAGTAAAAGGTGAAGAAAATAATGCTATGCATCCAAGGCCTGGCAGGTAGTAATCATACAGTATATATAATAAATGTTGTATTGGCCTTTTTTTTCTTCTTCTTCTTTTTTTCAGGGCCAAGGACTGAACTCAAGGCCTTGCAAGTGCTAGGCAAGCACTCTGCCACTGAGCTAATTCCCCAACCCCTTGTATTGGCTTTTTGTTTGGTGCTGGGAAATGAACTCAGGGCCTCACACATTCGAGGCATGCATTCTACCACTGAACCATGCCTCCACTTCTAAATTTATGTTTTTAAATCCTTCATATTTCGCTATCACTATAGGTACATTAAAATGTTTGGAGGTTCAGATATTTAGCACAATTTCAACAGGGTTAACTCTTAACCCAGGGGTTTTGTTTGTTTGTTTGTTTGTTTGAGTAACATATAAGAGTTAATCCAGGGGCTGGGAATGCAGAGCTAGCTTGCCATTATGCTCCAGGCCCTGGGTTCAGTCCCCAGTACCGGGGGTTCTGGGGGTTTACCTTAAGTTTTGGTCAGTTTCAGGAAAATGCCAGTGAGGGGAAGGACCCTCCAGAGGACGTCTTTAAGAAGCCCTTGCCTCCCACTGTGAAGAAGGAAGAGAGCCCCCCTCCAGTAAGGCTAATGTGGATGCCCTGGGATAGGGTTGGATCTGGTTCTGGGTGGGAAAGGAAACTCAAAAGCTGATGCTTTGCTCTGATATTGGTCCTACCACTCTCTCTGTCTCAGAAATAACGACTCCTCTTGAGTATAAGTATGAGGTACAATTTCTAGTCTGCTAGTCAGGGTATTTCTAAAGGATCAGAGCCAGTTGTCTATCTTCTTTCTTTCTGTTCTGCATTATTTTTATCTGCCAGATATCTGACCCATGTAAATTACAACCTTTTCTTATTCTTTTTTTGGTGCCATCTAAGAGTCCTTCTTACATGTGGGATGCACTTGTGGTCATTTTCATAGTTGCCTGGCCAGGATGCTAATATTAGTATCTGTTTTTTAGAAGCCTTGAAGTGAGTGATAGTCTCAATCTAATCACCAATGATTGCAATTGAATATATTGACCATGCTCTATATTTTTTTATTTCTCTTGGTCATTGGCCAGTGACCACACATCATTATTAACCACTTCCTATACTCTTTGCCTACGTATTATTAATTCAGCTTATTCTAGTACCTCTTCTAACCATATCTTTACCTTACTCAGGAGCCAGATATGTCAAATTATTTCTAATTCATCTCCTAAATCTCCTTTGCTATAGCCTTGGTGTAAAATTCATATTTCCTTTCTCCATGTGTTACTGTGATTGAGAGGTGTTCATCATTTCCTCTTTGTAATTTTTAAATTAGTCTGCTGTTTTCTATGCCAGTTTGCTTTTCTCTTCCTTGGTGGGCAAGGAACAAGGTCAAGCTCCACCCATGTTGCTGCCACCTGGGAAACAAACAGCCTGATCATTGGGCCTAGTTTGAACCCAGTTTACTATTCCAACTAAAAGAGAACAAAGACAGGAAATACCCATATCAAAATATCCAAAAATGGGTCATGAAATGTAGATTGAGTTTGATACTGATACCTAGCCTCCTCCTTTCAGCCTAAGGTGGTAAATCCATTGATTGGTCTACTGGGTGAATATGGTGGAGACAGTGACTATGAGGAGGAAGAGGAGGAGGAACAGACCCCTCCCATACAGCCCCGCCCAGCACAGCCCCAGCCAAGGGAAGAGCTGACCAAAAAGGAAAATGAAGAAGACAAACTTACTGACTGGAATAAGCTAGCTTGTTTGCTCTGCAGAAGACAGTTCCCCAATAAAGAAGTTCTAATCAAACACCAGCAGCTGTCAGACCTGCATAAGGTATTAAAGAAAAAACAGAACCCAAATGAAAAAATAAAGTTGATTCTTTCCCTCTCTGTCTCTATCTCTCTTCCCCCCACACACACCTCCCCACTCTCTCTTTAAAAGAAAAAATGCTGGGGCTGGAGCGGTGGCTCAGCGGTTTCGGCGCTTGCCTGGCAAGCACGAGGACCCGAGTTCAAACCCCAGCACCACGTACACAACTAAGAGTTGGAGCAACGAAGGCCATGTGAAAACTAAATAAAGTTGTTCCTCTCTTTCTCTGTCTCTCTCGCTGTCCCTCTCTCCTTAAAAAATAAAAATAAAAATAAAAAATAAAAGAAAAAATGCTGGGGATGTGGCTCAGTGGTTAAGCGCCCATAGGTTCAATCCCTGGTATCAAAAAAAAAGAAAGAAAGAAAGAAATAGATGCGAGGGGACCGGATTTAGGGTTTTTTCTCAACATAAAACCCAGAATCAATCATCAATAACAGCTGAGAATTTTTGCTTTTGGTATAGAAGTACACCACTTTTCCCATCCCACCCCTGTGATGGCTCTGCAAAGCTGCAAAATCTTTGAGGAGCTTCTCCTGACAATCCCTGGAGTATACTACCTCCAAAGTCCCTTTAATCTTCTGATATCCTGAGTCATCATATTGATACTTGAATTTTAAATGTCTGCCGAAAATGCCAATAAATAGGAAAAGAGATGAAAAATAGTGGTCAAGACAGAGGAGCCACAAGTGTAATGAACCCTAAAACCAAACTAGCCCTAGGGTAGTGGACTGAATCTACTTTTTCTTTTCTTGGAGTTATCCAATACCAAAAAAACACCTTTTCACACAAGAACTGTTTTGGATTCCTTACAATTTGAATATATGCCTGAATGCTTGCGTAGTGGAGCTGAGCTTGAGGAATGCGGGACTCCATGATAGTCTATTTGTTCCTTCAGGACCCTGGTCCTCTTTTTCATGTTTCTCTGGACCCTTGAAAGAGTGACTAGTGTCTGGGGATAATGGATGGCAGAGGTGGTAGGCAGAGTGCATGAGCATGTAGTTTTCTTCACTGTTGTACTCAGATTCCTTCTCTGTTAATTTTTACTATAATTGAAAAAAACTCAAAATTGCCTTCCACATTTTTGGAGAAAGGTAGAATGATGTTTTCTCTTGTACCACTCCATATAACTAATCTGTGCAACAACCCTGCATTAGAACCTGGGTTTCCCATTGATAAGACCAAGGCAAGACCAGTTAGGGTTTATTTTCTGGATGGTATAATGATCATTTAGAAGAATCAGCCAATCAGAAGACCTGAAATCCTTAAACAGCAATTAGGAGAGGCAAGGAGGCATTTCTAGGACCATTTTTTTCCAGACATATTCTTAGGTTTCCTTCTTTTCTCAGCAAAACCTGGAAATCCACCGGAAGATAAAACAGTCTGAGCAGGAGCTAGCCTACCTGGAGAGGAGAGAACGGGAGGTAAACTTTTGTGACCTGTTACCTTGACCTCAATTCTTTTTGTTCTCTGGTATTGACTATAAGCTATTCTAATCCCTGCTTACAAGAACACAAAGAAAAAAAAGATGCCCCAAAATATGATGTATATATTCATTAAAACTCATCAAATTCTGAAGTACAATGGATACATTTATTGTTTATAAATTATACCTCAATTAAGTTGATTTTTCTTTTTTTAAGGTGGTGGTAGATTCTCCATGTAAATTAATAAATACCACTTTTCTTTCCTGCCAATCTTTTAAATCATTTGGAGAAATGAAGGAGTGTTAGATAGTGCTGTTGAAATAGAATTTTTGTACTGTTAAAGGCTAAGTTGGAAGAAGTAGTTAAGTATGAGAGCCACAGTTAGGCAGTCTCATGGCCTCAGTTCTAGGTTCCACTAACCCCGGGCAGGTTTTATGTAGTAGTTAAGAATTACTCTATGGGAAGACCTCTGTGGGGGATTACCTCTTTCTCAGAGGAGAAAAGACAACTGAGCCAAGCATGCCAGCTTATTCTTTCCAAATTTATCAGCCAAAAAAAGTCAATGTATTCTCTAGAATAATGTGAAGGAGGGAGAAATTACAGCAGTTACCAGTTGAGCAGTCTTCACATTGAAAGAAGTAGTAGAGCTGGGCATGGTGACGTAGGCCTGTAATCCTTGCACGTAGGAGACTGAGGCAGGGGGATCATTTGAGCCCAACCTGGGCCAAGACCCCTTTCACAAAAAGAAAAGGAAAAAAAAAAAGTAAGTATCAGGAGTGGGAAAAAGCTTTCCCACCTTTCTCAAGTGGAAATCTCAGATCACTCTCCTGCTCACCAACAGGGAAGGTTTAAAGAGAAAGGAAATGATCGCAAGGAAAAACTCCAGTCTTTTGATTCTCCAGAAAGGAAACGGATTAAATACTCCAGAGAAACTGACAGGTAAGACAAATTCTTCCTTCAGCCATTGCTTCAAGACCTAATAGTAAAACCATTTTCTCTAAGTGTACCACTGCCATCTCTCTTAGGAAATTGAGGCTATTAGGAACAAGTTTTGTCTGAATTCGTTGAGCATGAGATCTACGTTGGCCTTTTGACTTCATGTGTTTATATCAGAAATGTGTGTTTATGTGAAAGTTTGGCTGGCTGCTTCAGCTCCTCAAAGCCAGGGCTGGAGTGGCTGCACTAAGGTATCCTTTCCCCTTTCCCTTCTATACTTTCTTGGTAAGAATGTCATACTCAGTCCCAGCAACTTGGGAATCTGAGTTAGGAGGATCACAAGTTTGAGGACAGCCTCAGCAACTTAGACTGTATCTCAAAATCAGAAAATACAGATAGTTTCCAAGTTATAAGTCTAGAGTTAACATGGAATCTGTTTAATCCATTGTGTACAGTGTGTTAAGTATAGGAATACTCAGGTGGACAACATATATAATGTCTTTAACAATGTGGACACAGAATAGAGAAGGCTTAGATGATGGTATGTCAAGAAGGGCATATCAACTTGAAAGAATGATGTACAGCAGAGATGAAAAAACTTCATGTTGCCTTTAAGTGTGATGAGACTAACCAACCATTGGGGGATATGCTGTTGAGTGACAGGAAATAAGGTAGGTCCAACACATTGAGGCCAATTCATGAAATTTGTATTCCTTGAACACCATGTTAAGGCTTTTTTTTTCTTAAAGGCACTGGGAAAGCCAAGAGTGGGGGCACACACCTGTGATCCCAGCAACTTGGGAGGCTGAGGCAGGAGGGTCATAAGTTCAAGGCCAGCTTGGACAACTTAACTAGACCCTATCTCAGAATTAAAACAGAAAAGGTAAAGAAGGGAGTGGGAGGGTTATCATTCCAGTGGGGAACCTTCGACATCCATGAGAAGCCCAACTAACATGGGGTAAAGTAGGGACAACATGGGATCAGGGAGAACTCAAAGCGGGGAGATCATGAACTGGCAGCAGCCTTGCCTTGCTTTGTCAGTATCCAAGTGTTAAGAATGTGTAATGATTCCCTCCAATATGTAAGACTATGTTGAATGAATTTTAATAATAATAAAAGATGCAAGGAGAGCTGGAGTATTGGCGCAGCAGTTGGAGCGCTTGTCTGGCATGCACAGGGACCCAGGTTCAAACCCCGTTACCACATACACTAAATGTTGGAGAAACGAAAGCCAGATGAAAAAATAAATAAAATTGATTCTCTCTTTCTCTCTTAAAAAAAGAAAAAAAGAAAAAAAAAGCGGGTGGGACTGGAGATGTAGTTCAGTGGTAGATTGTCCTGGGTTCAATCCCGAGTACTGCCCCCAAGAAAGGGAGGTATTGGGAGATCACAGAATGATTTTTAAGAAGAATATTCATTTAGCTTTGCAGTGTAGATTGTTAAGTGGAAGATGAATTTGTAGAAAGTAATGATGTAGTTTTTGATTCAGGTGAGGGATCATGATTACCTGAGAGCAGGCAGTGAGTATGGCAAGAAGAATGGGTTATATATATGTTTGTATTATGACCCATGCATTGAGAGAGAGAGAAACTGAATAAGAAGTCTTCCTGTAAAATGCTTCCTACTATGTGTAGTGAGCTCTAATATTTTTATTCTAATCTATTCCTTGTTAGGAGCAGGAGTGTATACTGAAGATTTAACCCAGAGGCACTCTTACCACTGAGCTATACCCCCAGTCCATTCATTCATTCATTCATTTATCAATGTATATATGTATGTATGTATGTATGTATATCTATCTCTCTATCTATTTTGAAACAAGGTCTCACCAAGTTGTCAAGCCTTTGAAATTGCAGTCCTCCTGCCTCAGTCTCCTGAGTTGGTAGTATTACATGGGGGCTGGGGATATAGCTCAGTGGTAGAAAATTTGCCTAACATGCATGAGATCCAGAGTTTGTTGATCAAGGGGTGGGGAGGTGTTTGGATGGGACTATTTAAAGTGAAATCCCATTGGGTCACTCTCTGCCATTTAAAATACAATGGACTAAAGTTATATGGGTAGAAGCAGTGCTGGTATAGAGCTTTATCCCTAGTACCCTTTATAACACATTTTCTTGGCTCTCCTGTTTCTCATTCTTCCTTTTCTGAATAAGTCTAGGTGTTCTCCAGGACTCTGCCCTCGATGCTCCATTATTCATTAATTTTTAATTTTGTGGTGGGGATTGGATTCATGGCTTTTCACATGTTGGGCAAGTGCTGTATCATTGAACTACATCCCCAGCCCACTCCTTTATTCCTGTTTTAAAGGAGAGAGACAAAAAGAATCAAATTTTATTTAGTTTTTCATGTGGCTTACGCTTTTCCAACACTTCGTTGTGTATGTAGTGCAGGGGTTCGAACTCACATACTTGCGCGTGCCAGGCAAGCACTGTAACCACCAAGCCACCATTCCAGTCCCTCCTATTATATTTTCAATATCGTGAATTGAGTCCAAAGGTACTTAACCACTGAGCCACATCCCCAACCTTTTTTTATTTAGTTTTTCATTTGGCTTTCCTTGCTTGGACACTTTGTTTTATACATGGTGCTGGAATACAAACCTGCATCCTTACAACATGCTCAGCAAGCCTCGTAACCACAGAGCCACCACTCCAGCCCCTAGACTTACTGTTTGTTTGTTTATTAAGAGAGAGGGACAGTGAGAGAGAAAGAGAGAATCGATCTTTATTTAGTTTTTCATCTGATTTTTGTTGCTCTAACACTTCATTGTATATGTGTTCCTGGGGTTCAAACCCCCATCCTCATACTTGCCAGGCAAAGCGATATAACCGCTGAGCCACCACTCCAGTTCCACTATTCTTATTCTTTTTTTTTTTTTTTTTTTTTTTTTTTTTTTTTTTTTTTTTTTTAATTTTTAAAGAGAGAGGGACAGTAAGAGAGAGAGAGAAAGTTTTTCATGTGGTTTTCGTTGCTCCAAGGCTTTGTTGTGCACGTGATGCTGGGGTTTGAACACATGCCCAGCAAGCGCCATAACCACGGAGACACCTCTCCATTCCCCTCTATTCTTACTCTTGATTCTTATTCTTGCTGTTCTACCTTCTTGGCTTGTGCTGTCCTAGGTTCTCATGGCCTCAGCCACCACCAATAGGTTAACAAGTCTTGTAACTCCATCCCAAATTATTTCTGTTTTTTTACTGCAGAATCTCAATTTCCATTTCCCTCCTAGACATGTAGTCTTGGACACATTTCTGGTTCCTCATATTGAACTTTATTACATTATATTCAAATCCAGTCCTATTAACCCTTCTGTGTTCCTTTTCAGAGTAATAACATCATAGCCTCCTGTCTACCTGATCTCCTAGACTTTGTCCTCTATATTTAGTGGCCAAATTACTGATTTGAGTCTTGCCACCCATTCCAGCTCACCTCCAGACTTGACTCTTTACTCCCAATCCTTGCTCCTCCTGTTCTTTAATTCATTTTTCACCTTACCATCTAAATGACCTTTATAAACAGAAATCTGTTCTTTTAAAACTTGCTCTTTGGGCTGGAGTGGTGGCTCAGTGGTTACGGTGCTTGCCTTGCATGCATGAGCAAGCACACGGGCTCAAACCCCAGGACCATGTATACAATGAAGTGTCAGAGCAAGGAAGGCAACATGAAAAACTAAATAAAATTGCTTCTCTTTTTCTCTCTCTCACTTTCTCTCTCTCTCTTTAAAAAAAAACAAAACAAAACACTTCCCTAGCAAGAGGCCTAGATTCCATACCTGAAGGATGAAGTACACAGGCATAATTTCCAAGACTTTTTATAGTCAGAATATACTTTACTGTTGAAATTCTTATCATTTTTTATGATGACCCTTTAGAGATTGTGTTTCATTTTATTTCTATGCATTGTTGCCACATCCATGCTCAAACTATTCAATATTCTGTAAGCATCCATTGATATAAATCTCACATCCTTTCCCATGAATTAGGGACAAATCATGGTCATCTCTGAATGTCCAGGACAAGCCTAGTGTGTAGATAGCAGGTACCCACAGGTGTTATTTAACATACTTTGTAGACACAGATCTGAACCAAGAGAACACAGGATTTAGACCCAAAAGTAGGTCATTTTGAAAATGATTGTGTGTCTGTTTCTCTTACAGTGATCGTAAACCTGTTGATAAAGAAGACATTGACACTAGCAGCAAAGGAGGCTGTGTCCAGCAGGCCACTGGCTGGAGGAAAGGGGCAGGCCTGGGATATGGCCATCCTGGATTGGGTTCATCAGAAGAGGTAAAATGGTTTCCTCCTTGTTAGAGGATATGAACCCGAAATATTCATAACTTTGTCTTGCTCTGTGTCCCAACGTGGTATCTATTCAGCCAGTATTTCTCTACTGCTGACCTAAGACATGAGAGCTCAGAAACCCTTTAGTCTTGATCATTGGATTATATCTTGGCTTGTTGGGCCCTTAGTGGTTTGGTTGTAGTGGGAAATGGAGGGAGGAGTTGGAATGTGGGGAGTATAAGGATCAGGCAGTTTGAAATTAAAGGATCATTTGCTAAAAAGAACCAGAGAATCAGCATTAAAAAGTACAAAGGTGGCTCCCAGAGGCATTATGAGCAGAGGTCTTTGGTGGCTAAAATTTGAGGAGCAAAAAAAAAAAAAATTGAGAGGAGCATAAAGTCAGTCCTGGTCTCCAGAAAGGACTTTGCTTCTCATAGTTCAGGAAGAGCCTCTAGAAAACAATTAGAGGAAACATTGCCCATTGTTTGTTGGCTTGGTTCCTCTCTCAAAATGACATCTATAGAAGAGTGGCTTATCTCATTCTCTCTGATATTAAAGCCTGTACCATGCAGTCATGATAGCACCATTCTCCTTATTTGTTTAATAACGATAGTTTTTTAAAATTCCATTATACCTTTTTCCTTTCTAGTCCAGACATGCTTGTGGTCAAAAATGAACCCCAAGACCAATTAATTCATACAACCCACTCTCTTTGTTTTGCAGACCGAAGGCCGAATGAGGGGACCTGGTGTCGGCACTCCAGGAAGAACCAGCAAGAGACAGTCCAATGAGACTTACCGAGACGCTGTTCGAAGAGTCATGTTTGCTCGGTATAAAGAACTCGATTAAGAATGGAGACAAGTCCTTGTTTTGTTTGTCTGTCTCTCCTTTTGTTTTGTTATTGTTCTTGCTGCTAGAACTTTTTTAAATAAACTTTTTTTCAATGTGATTATTTTTTGTTAAATTTTTCTCCCATAGACAGGTAGAGGGGTGGACCTTATGGGAGAAGAGAGAGAGAAAGAGTGCCTTGAGGTGGGCCCATCTGAAATACTGTTGGCCACTAGTGCTGCAATGAGCCCTGGAAGTCTGCCTGCTGTCAGCATGAGTGGGTGGGTGGTGACCTTGGAACAGCTTGTGTGAATATTGTCAGATTTCTATACTCATTTTTCTAATCTAATCAGTGAAAACACCATCTCATTATTTGTTTCTAATTTTTTTTGTAACTGCTGGGGTAGAACACAATTCCATATGTCGATTAACAACTCATTAGAGCTTTGAAAGTCCTCTTTTGGGCCTGGGGGTGTAGCTGAGTGGTAGAGCCCTCAGATCCTCAGCATTTAAAAAAATGAATAAATAAGTCCTCTTCTACAGGGTACAGTGGTGCATGTCTGTAATCCCAGCAACTGCAGAGGTTGAGGCAGGAGGATTACAAAAATCAAAGCCAGTTTCAACATCTTAGCAAGACCCTGTCTCAAAATTTCAAAAAGAACTGGGGCCAAGTATGGTGGTGGGATTATAATCCCAGCAACTCAGGTGGCTGAGACAGGAGGATCACAAGTTCAAAGCTAGCCTCAGCAACTTGACAAGCCCTGAGAAACTTAATGAGACCTTTTCTCAAAATAAAGAATAAGAAAGGCTAGTGATATGGCTCAGTGGTTAAGCACCTCTAGGTTCAATCCTCAGTACTTAAAAGAAGACTGGGGATGTAGCTCAGTAGTAAAGTTCAGACCTCAGAACCAAAAAAATAGTTGTCTTCTGACTTCCCCACGGTTATTGGGAAGGGGACAGTGTGCCAGCTCTTTTTCTGAGCCTACTGGGTGCACTATGCTTGACACTGTAATCACAAAAAGTTGGACTAAGTGAGCTTCAAAGGGGAAAAAAAAATCTTTGGCCAGGAATGGTGGTGCACATCTGTCATCCCAGCAGCTCAGGATGCTGAGGCAGGAGGATTGCAAGTTCAAAGCCAGCCTCAGCAATTTAGTGAGGCACTAAGCAATGATGATCTCTGCTGCAATTATTTAGCTCTGCTGTTATAGGGGGGGAAAGCAGTCATAGCAATCTAAACAAGTGATTGTGGTTATGATGCAATAAAACTTTATTTCTTTATTCACAAAAATAATGCACAGCCTACAAGTAGCCTGCAGATTGTATTTGCCAATACTTGTTCTAAGGGCACAATCTGTATTCATAAAGAACAAGGAGAGCTGAATTGTGTTCTAAAGGGTGGAAGTTGTTCACTAAGGAGAAAACATTACCAGCAACAGGAATGATAAATGTTAATTAAATTGTTTGCCATACTGTGTCCAGATGTTACTTCCCTCCCTTGTATTGGGGATTAAACCTAGGTCTCACACATGAGATACAAGCTGTCTACTACTGAGGTGTATTTCCAATTTTTTTAAATTTTTAATTTTATTTTTGAGAGGTCTCACTAATTTACAGAAGTTAGTCTCTTTAAAATCCTCATACATCCTTCCCAGCCGTTGGGATCACAGGCAAGTACCATTGTTCCTGGCTGCAACTTCTTTTGCTCTTTGATAAATATGTTTTAAGCCTCCAAAAAAGAAAGCAGACAAAATCAGCAACACATTATCTTAGGAATTGAGAACCACAGATACTGCATTGCAGAAGAGAAGCCACGTGAATCTTAGTCTTTAACATGCAGGACTCCAAGAGCACTCTGGTCTAATTGATGGTCTGCAGGTACATCTGTGGTGCATCTCAATATTCTGTATTGGTCAAAACTCTTTTTGGAAACTGGTCCATTTTTATCCTGGATAGCCCAAACTAGATTTTCCTTCTAAACCTGTGTCCCACACCCCCTGAACCTATGGACACAAGCTTTAGGACTCATGAAATACTTAACTATTGAAGTTGCTAACCCCAGTTATTGACTGCTCAGTAGTGGCAATATCTAGTTATTAAGTAATCGGTTTTGAGCTTAGGTCTACTTGTCACTGAGGCTTATAACAAGACCAGTGTTGGTCTCTGCCCACAGGACTCAGACTGCTGGTAAAAATGGATATTGAGCTATTAGTGATATGATGAGCATCCCAAGAGTAAGTACAGTAAGCTATTGGAATGGTGTGACAAGGATCTTTCCTGAAGGAAATATTTAAGCTCAAACATCAGAGACTAGTTTGACCCATAGCTTAGATATTTATTTGAATTCTTTCCTTTTTGATTTTGCAGTTGTATTGAAGGTCTTGGAAATAAGGCCTAAATTTTTTAATACATTTTAAAAACAGTACCTTAAAATGTGCTCCCCCATAAATTGGACACTATATATCCATATGTACATAATAAGTACTTGCAGATGAGGTGGGAACATCTCAACATCAGAGTCCAAAATATCCCCCTTTGAATTTCTCAAAGATCTTGCTGCTTTCTGCCACAAATGTTATACTTTGTTTTGATAGTAGATTGACTTCTTCATTCCACAAATACATACTGATGGTGCACCATGTGCCAGGCACCAGTACATTTCCTAGTGAATTAAAGAGACAAAAGTCCCTTTCCTGTAATTTACATTCTAGTGGTTGAGGGCGTGTACTCTGAAACCAAATTAGTTCAATTCCCAGTTCAACCATTATTATTAGCTCTGGGTGACCTACTATGTAAAACAAGGACAGTGATGGCTTTGAGTAGGACAGCACTGGAGAAGCTGAAAGTTGTTGGATTCTGAATACACTTTGAAGTGTATTCTACAGAATTTGCAGACAGATTATGTGCAAATAAATGAGAGAATTCATGGGTAACTACTACAAGATTTTGTCCTGAACAAAGGAGAATGGGTAATTGCGGTATATTAGCTAGGGAAGTTTGTAGAGGAGACAAGAATGTTTCTGTCTGTGTTAACTTTGACATACCAGTTTGATGTCCAGATAATAACTATTAATTCTGGAAAAAGACTTTCCTGAGATGTTCCTTTAGAGAATATTAATGGAATGAAAGTGAGAACCTGCCTCATTTTCTCTTAATTCTATTTGTTTCCATAATTTTCAGTTTCTCCATCAGAAAATAGGTTTAATACCATCCCATAGTTTTGAAAACAAAAAAGAATGTTAGTAAGGCATCTGGCAACAATTTAATCTAGCATTCGGTAATGTGATCCTTCTTTTGAAGACGGATTAGACATATTTTACATGGTGACAGGAGCTTGTAGGAAAGCCAAACATTTACTATGCCTAATAGTAGCCATAAAAACTCTCATCTCAAAGACAGATTGGCAACTCTATCCAGGATTAGAATAAAGAGAAGTACGCAAGAAATTAACACAGGGTTTAGTGACCGGCTGCCCTGGCGACCACATTTCCCGGCAGTCTTCGCGCAGCTGGGCGCTTTCGCGGATTGGACTCCTCTGCAGAGGCGGGTGACGGCGGGGAGGGGATAGGCGCGAAGTACTGTGGGTAGGAGACGGCCGTCGGCGGAGGCGCCATTTTGTGGAGCGGCCGAATCCTGCAAGAGGGTCTGGAGCGCAGAACCGCTACTGCTGCTGCTTTGGTCCCTCCTGGGGGTGAGTGCGGCGGCCTTGCGTAACGACCTGCGATTCTTGCCATTGAGGCCGTCCCCTGAACCTATCAGCTGCTAGAGGCTGCCCCTCAACCCCAGTCGGGTCTCTCAGGAGCTATAAAGTACCCAAAGGCGTTGGAGGGCCGCGCCCCTCCTCGTCGCCAGCTCTGTCAGCTTCAAGGGGTCGCCCCTCAGTTTAGCCCAGGGCCCGTTTCTATTCGGCTGTGAGTTTCCCCCTTGCTGGGATGTGTTCCCTAATACCCTGCCCAACGGAGCGGTGGAGTCGTCGCCTGTCCCGAGGGCACTCCGGAGAACCCCGGCAGTCGCTAGCCGCTATCGTCCGGCAGCTGCAAACGATCGCCCTTTCCAAAAGGCTGTTTGGTGATAGTGATCTACGGACTGGGAACCTCTAGGGCGACGGGAGGGGCGTGTGCAGTAGGGAAAGCTGGACATCAGGTCGATCGCCTCAGGCAGTAGCGCCGCCATCTCGGCCGCGACACTCGGTGGAGGTGGGTGCTGGCCCCGCCCGGAAGATGAGGGGCCCACCAGCGATGCTGCCCCCGGACGTTTCCCTCAGATGGCTCTTTTCATTTATTATTCAACAAATGTTCGTTGAGTAGTGTCTATTGTAGACCAGTGGCTTGAGATGGCGCTAACTGGTTCTCGGACCTTGCACACATCGAACGCTGTCCAGCTGTGATGTCTTATTACGGTCTGGGGCGCGGAGAGCGGGCAGGGTATTCACCACTCAGTGACCTGTCGTAATCAGAACAGGCCCAAAATGAGGTGTTATTTCCACCGAGGAATTAAGCCGACTCGAGTTTGGGTTATAAATGTATAAATCTGATTTCCAATCAAATCAGCATTCTAGCTTCTAAGATATTTTAATTTTTTAGCAAATTTTTAAAATTAATATTTCATTTAATGTTGAATTACATATTAATGAAGACACTTGAATTAATAATTGTCAGTCGTCTACCCTACCCGATTTGCTTTGATTCAGAATACAGAGAGCTGACTGCAGTTCTGCCCTTTTTGCTTTGTAATCCTAAAGTAGGAGTAGGGAAGGAGTTTTCTGTTTGCTTCTTCCTTTTATGAGTTTCTTATGAAATTTAATATTTTATAGTATTTTTCATCTTCCTGTTATTCTCATTCTTAACAAAATTTAGCATGATTTTAATGTTGACAGTTGGTCCCCTTCCTCCCCCCACCGTAGTTAATCAGTTAGTGATTTGATGACGGTTTGATGAAATCCCAGCCTCAGTACTGACCTAGTTTGTACAGCAGTTAAGTGATCTCTGAATTTTTGCAGCAATTAATCTTTTTTTGTCTCCTAGAAAAAATAAAATTTGAATCTTTTGGAGACCTGTGCTAGATCTTCAGTGCAATAATGGGTTCAGACAAACGGTAGGTCAATAATATTTGATTTTATTGATAATATTTCAGTAAGGATTGAGATATTTATTTAAAATTTATCAGCCAAATATTTGAGTACCTGTTTTGTTCCAGGCAATACTCTTCATGATCCTGCTTTCACAAACTACTGTCTAGTGAGAGTTTTAAAGTACTTTGGATTATGATAAAAGACATTTGTGGTACTGTTAGAACACATAGAAAGCTTGTTTTTTCTTGTACACAGCTAGAACAGCTTTCTGGAGAAAATATTCTCTATGGTAAGCCTGAAGGCTGAAGAACAATTAGGTAGAGCAAGCCAGGAAGGAATGGGTCACTGAGGGTTCCAAGAGTGGACAAGTGCCTATTCAGAAGCCAAGAGATCATATGGTCTGACATTTTGCTTAGTGCCTGGCTGTGGCAAGCAGTCAGAAAATGCCATTTCTCATTATTGTCCCCTAAATAGCAAGATGATCCAAATTTACAGAACTGAGAAGTTTGGTACCATGCATTGCATGAAGGAAAAAAACTAAAGAATTAGTGGAGGAATAAAATGAGAGCATTTGGCTTCTGTGACAGCAACTATGGATATTGCATTGGAATTAAACATGCAGCTTTTCCTTATTCAGTCACTGGCCTTCTTAGTATTAAAGTCAGTCCTTGTGGTAGATCAGATTGACAGCCTAAAGAGATTTGTGTCACTTATTGTCATCATTTTAATGCTGTGGCAGCAGTCTGTAGTTCCAAATAACTTATTAACATTTACCCCTTTGGGCTCTCTTGGTCTCAAACTTAATGTCATGACATAGTCTTAAACTGTTTTCTTGGATTTTTTATTTTTCTTTTGTATTGGGGATTGAGCCCAGGGGTTCTTAACCACTGAGCTATATACCCCCAGCTCTCTTTAATCTTATTTTTGAGACAGGGTGTCCCTAAGTTTTTGAGGCTAGCCTTGGACTTGTGATCTTCCTGCCTCAGCCTCCCTACTCGGTGGGCTTACAGGTAGTGTGTCACCACTCCCTACTTCTTGGATTCTTATTTGTATACTTGGGTCTGGAGTGGTAGCTTGGCGGTTATAACACTTGCCTGGCATGTGAGTGGACACAGGTTCAAACCACAGCACCACACACACAAGGAAGTATTGGAGCAATGAAAGCCACATGAAAAACTAAATAAAACTGATTCTCTCTTTCACTGTCCCCCCCCTTTGTTTTTGTATACTCACTTTATTTTTTTTTAAGAGAGGAACAGCGGGAGAGAGAATCATTGTTGTATACTCACTTTAAATGATCCCTTGTGAGTCTTGACTTTCTTTTGTGATTATATAGTAATTTTATGTGTCTGTTAAAAAAAAAACTTATGAGAACTATTTTATCTGTGATCAGATGGGTTCAAGCTTTGCTGCTTTTTTTCTTTTTTTTTTTTTTTTTTGAGAGAAGGACAGTGAGAGAGAGAGAATCAATTTTTATTGAGTTTTTTTTCACATGGCTTTTGTTGCTCCAACACTTAGTTGTGCACATGGGTGCTGGGGTTTGAACCCGTGTACTTGAGCATGCCGGGCAAGCGCCATAACCACCGAGCCACCGCTCCAGTCCCCCCCCCCCCCCTTTTTTTTTTTTTTAAAGAGAGAATCAGTTTTATTTTGATTTAGTTTTTCATCTGGTTTTCATTGCTGTGACATTTAATTGTGTATGTGGTGCTGGGATTTAAACCCAGGTCCTCACTCATGCCCAGCAAGCACTCCAACTGCTGAGCCACTACTCTAGCCTTGGGTTTAAGCTGCTGCTTTTTTTTCCCCCTAGGGCTGAGGATCGAACTCAGGGCCTTGCGTGTGCTAGGCAAGCACTCTGCCACTGAGCTAAATCCCCAACCCCTCTTCTTTTTTTCTTAAGAGAGAGAGGGAAAGAATAAATTTTTTTGTTTAGAGAGAGGGATAGTGAGAGGGAAAGAAAAAATCAAATTTTATTTGGTTTTTCATGTAGCTTTTGTTACTCTGACACTTCATCATGTACATGGTGCTAGGGTTTGAACCCTCATCCTACGTTTGACAGACAAGCTCTGGAATCTCTGAACCACTGCTCCAGCCCTGGGTTTAAGCTGCTGCTTTTAAATAAAGAGAGAATCAGTTTTATTTAGATTTTCATATGGCTTTTGTAACTCTGATACGAAGTTGCTTACATGATGCTGGGGTTTGAATCTGGTGTCCTCATTCATGGCAGGCTAGCTCCAGAACCGCTGAGCCACCACTCCCGCCCCAAGTTTAAGCTTTTTTAAGCGTTTTTTTTTTTAAGAGAGAGGGACAGTGATGGAGAGAGAGACAGAATCATTCAATTTTTGTTGCTTGGACACTTCATTGTGTACATGGTGCTGGGGTTTGAACCCACATACACATGCATGCCAGGCAAGCACCATAACCGCAGAGCCACCACTCCAGTCCCCTAAGCTTCTTAATAGTAGATTTTCCCATGAAGCTCAGGGCTCCAAGTAACCAAAAATAAACCAGACATTATACGAAGTAAATGTTCTCGCTGAGAATTGTTGCACATCCCTTTAAAATCCCAGCAATTTAGGAAGCTGAAACAAGAGGATCACAAGTTCAAAGCCAGCGTCAGCAACTAGTGAGGTCATAAGCAATTTAGGATGACCCTGTCTTAAAATATAAAAAGGACTAGGGATATGGTTCAGTGATGAAGTGCCCCTGGGTTCAATCACTTGAACAAAAAAAAGAAAGAAATGTTCCCTGAGGGTACTAGTTTGTTTTAATCATCCTTTATGTATACAGACAAACTACTTGGTTAATAAACTGATGTGGGGAGAAAAACTAACTTAGCTTATCTAAGTTATTGGTCCATTTCACAGATAAGCCTAGGATATAGTCTTTGAAATAAGGTGAAATTTGAGTAATTGCTTTCTTCCTATGTTAGACTACTAGGATCTGAATTGTAAACAAAAGGGGTAATTTGTACACAGTAGGCTTGAAAAAGCATAAACACCTTTTGAGAATATGACCCTTGGGCTGGAGCAATTGCCTGGCATGTGTAAGAACCAGGCTTCAAACCCCAAAACCACATACGCAACTGTGTTGGAGAAACAAAGGCCAGATGAAAAACTAAATAAAGTTGGTTCTCCCTCCCTCCCTCTCTCTCCCTTTCTATGTATATTTAAAAGGGGGATGTCGTTGGGGATTTAGCTCAGTGGCAGAGTGCTTGCCTAGCACACTCAAGGCCCTGAGTTCGGTTCTCAGACCTGGAAAAAAAAAATATGACCCTTTCTCCAAAAATTCAACCCAAACATTTGATAACTATATTTTCTGATTTAATATAAAGTCCTGAAAATTATCTTTATATTTAGGCTGTAGGTATTCTCAGTGGTCATCTTTGGAATTTGGAATTTGGTAGTAAATGAAAAGGGATACATTATTGTTTGCTTGTATATTATAAACTGGTTTCTGAGTATGTTTTCTGAAGGTACAAAATGATTTGCTTGAAATTAAATGCAAATTACTTTTTCTGGCAGAGTGAGTAGAACAGAGCGTAGTGGAAGATACGGTTCAATCATAGACAGGGATGACCGTGACGAGCGTGAATCCAGAAGCAGGCGGAGGGACTCAGATTATAAAAGATCTAGTGATGATCGGAGGGGTGATAGATATGATGACTACCGAGATTATGACAGTCCAGAGGTAAGTCATCAGCAACTATTTATGGAATTGTTAGAATTAATGCAAGATTATTGAAAAGCATTCCAAGTGTGAAAATGTCTTCTCTTGACTATTACAATCAAACCTTTTATTATTCTGAAATATATCTGAGTTGACTATAATCCACAAGGACAACTTGAGCATTATAATTATAGAAATAATGGACAAGGTTTATTTACATAGATCTCACTGTCTGTTCTTTCAAGCACTTGATTTCATGAACTCAAGTCTCTCAGACTGTTTTGAAATGAATAATTTAAGTTCAAGTTTTGATCATCTTACCCTTTCACTTTCCTTTCCATATGAATATATAGCTTTGTTTAGAAGTAATTGTACGAGATCACATACTTGCAAATACCCTTTTTATATGTGAAATGTTAGCTTTAAGAATTAATAGAAGGCATATTTTTGCTAATTTTATGACAAAGAATAACTTGATGACTATTTTTAAAATACATTGAATTTGTATTTATAACTAAGGTGGAATGGAACAAGATAAGTTAGTACAATTTGTTTTCTTATTTCATAACAGTGTTTGTGGCATAAAAATTGGAATATGTATCAGTATCTTTTTCACTTTTTCCTGATGAGAATATAAATTTGAAATAACATTCTCAGTAAAAAATAAAAGAATAGAAGTAATTGTACTGTTCATATAGTTTTGCACCTTGTCCTCCTTTATTCCCCTTTTTCTATGCATTTAATTTTCACATTATAACAATTTCATTGTGTTTGCTTCGTTGTGTATTGGTATACTATATTAAACATTCTTCCTGAACTAGATAATTGTCTATGTTCTAGAAAACAGTGAACATCTACATGGAATACTCATATCATCACTTTTGGCTTTTTTTTTTTCTTAGAGCAAATTCTAGGAGTGGAGGAGGCCCTAGATCAAAGGGCACAGAGTAATTTTAATTATAGTTTTGGGTTTGTTTTTTTGTTGTTGTTGTTTTTTACTGTGAATCAGAGAGAGCGTGAAAGAAGGAATAGTGACAGATCAGAAGATGGCTACCATTCGGATGGTGACTATGGCGAGCATGACTATAGACATGATATCAGTGATGAAAGGGAAAGCAAGACCATCATGCTGCGAGGACTTCCCATCACCATCACAGAGAGCGATGTAAGAGGAACCAACAATTCTAATGAGTAGTCAAGTAGACCCAACAAACTTTGAACTTCTACCATTATTTTCCAGTTACCATTTTCTCTTACGCTGATGTCTTAGCTAGTGAAATATATTTCCATCTATAAGGTGGACAAAAGTAAATTACCATTTATATTTAGCCTTTGAAGCTCAGCATATTGAGTTTTTAGGAGTTTCTTAAGTACAAGAAGCAGGTCTTATCCTTCTTTAGCTCTTGAAAAATAATCAGTACTTTTTTTTTTTCAGTTGCAGATGGGCTGAATGTCTTTATTTCATTTATTTTTATGTGGTGCAAAGGATCAAACCCAGTATCTCACATGTGCTAGGCAAATACTGTACCACTGAGCTATCACTCCAGCCCCAGTCAATACATTTTTATTGAGTTGATTTATTACTTACTAGGTGATGATATATCAGTAAAAACTTTCTTCATAATCTGGCCACTCTTTGATTTGATGAAAATTATACTATTCATTTGAAACCTCAGAGAAGCCTGTTGAAAAGGAAGGCTCATTGTCTGGCTCATTTCTCAGACAGGACAATGAGGGCCTTGGCATACTTAGCATTGCTTGATTTCTAGCAGTGTCTCTAGCCTCACCCTTTCTTTCATCCACATCCACCACTTGTTTCCATTCTACCTGTGTGACTTTTGCTGCTTGGAGACTCCTTTATGTGAAGCCATTTCTGATCTACCAGGCAGAATTTCTTCTTTTTACTCTCTTCCCAAGGCACTATACTCATGACTTCCGTGTAGCACCTGTACTATAGCATGTGTGTCTCATTTCCACCATAAGACAGTAGATCTGGCTATGTGGAAACCAGTCATCTCTGTGTTCTCAAGAGTAGCTGGTAAAAGGTTTGGAAATATGAAGAAGACAGGAATGAGGCTGGAGCAGTGGCTCAGCCGTTACGGCACTTACCCGGCATGCACAAGTACATGGATTCAAACCCTAGTATCCACCTACACAATTGAGTGTCAGAGCAATGAAAGCCATGTGAAAAAAAAAACCAATTTAAAAAATTCTGTCTCCCTCCCTCCATATCTATCTCTCTCTCTCTCTCGCAGTCCTTCTCTCTTTTTGAAAAAAGAAAAAAGGAAAGAGGATATGAATGGGAGCTGGAGCAGTGGCTCAGTGATTAGAGCTCTTGCCTGGCATGTACAAGGACACAGGTTTGAACCCCAGCAGCACATACATCGTGGAGTGTCAGAGCAGTGAAAGCCACATGAAAAACTAAATAAAATTGATTCTCTCTCTCTCTCCCTCTCTCCTTTTCTTCCCTCTCTCCCTCTCTGTTTAAAAAAATAAACTTGTAAATGCACAACTTCGTGCTAGTACCTGTTATACTAGAGTAGTCAAAAGTAATATGCTGACTAATGTTTAGATTTTAGACAAAGCTGAAGGTAAACATTGGGTTCACACAGCTTTGTTTTTTAAGCACCATAAATAATGATCGTGGGCTGGAGCAGTGGCTCAGCGGTTTCAGCGCTTGCCTGGCAAGCATGAGGACCCGGGTTCAAACCCCAGCACCACGTACACAACTGAGTGTTGGAGCAACTAAGGCCATGTGAAAACTAAATACAGTTGTTTCTCTCTTTCTCTGTCTCTCTCACTGTCTCTCTCTCTTTAAAAAAAAAAAAAAATAATGATCGTAATAACTGTAAGACTAGATGTTTTAGTTAATAGTGGGTAATTATTCCATTATTTGTGATCCACCGCACACCTGCTATACTTTATGTGCTGTTAGATGTCACACTGATGCAGAGCTATGAATCCTGCCCTATTGGTGAATAGGCAAATGATTTTGACAATGCAGAATAGAAGGGATTGGTGTTAACAGATGTACTGGTGCAAGCCTCTGATCCAAACTACTTAGGAGTCTGTCAGGGGAAGATCTCTTGAACCTAGGAATTCAAGTCCAGCCTGTCTGGGCAACATAGTGAGACCTTATCTCTTTTAAAATAAAAAGAGGATGGGGAAGTGTGGTATTGAAGAGTTCCTATTGGGGGCTGGAGTGGTAGCTTGGTGGTTATGGTGCTTGCCTGGCATGCGCAAGTACACGGGTTCAAACCCCAGCACCCACATACACAACTAAGTGTCAGAGCAACAAAAACCATGTGAAAAACTCAATAAAAAATTGTTTCTCTCTGTCTCTCTCTATCCTCTCTTTAAAAAAAAAAAAAGAGAGAGTTCCTATTGAAAGAGATCCTACTGAAGGGGTCTGGAAGCTTATTTTAGGGAGATTATTACTGGTAGAGAATAAGGAAGAGCTCCATTGAGCCATTAGTTGGGCTCATTCCTAGTTTTTGTCATGTACATTGCAAGTGTTTTCTCTTTTTTTTTCAGGGCTGAGGACCGAATTCAGGGCCTTGGCGCGTGCTAGGCAAGCGCTTTACCACTGAGCTAAATCCTCAACCCCGTTTTCTCCTATCTGCGTTTAATGTCCATAACCAAATCCCTGTGAGCAAGGTTAAAATTACTGAGTTCATCTCTGCATCATCTCTGTAGCACCACTTGGCCTTGCTTGTGGAAGGTCCCCAGAAGCAACTATATGGAGATAAAAATCAATTGGAAGTATTTTTGGAAACCTCATTCTGATCCACAGATCTTAGCTCAAAAGTTTACCGTTTCAGAGAGACCTTCTCTGATAGCCAAATCCAAAGTAATCCATCTGGCTCCAGCCCTCTATCCCTCCAAAGGTGGTTTTCAAAGTAGAATTTCTAAGGTTCCCAAATATTGTATGATATTGTTTTCTTTCCTTTTCTTTTAGAGAGAGAGGGACAGTCAGAGAGAAAGAGAAAATCAATGAATTTTTTCATGTGGCTTTCATTGCTCCAACATTTCATTGTATATGTGGTGCTGGGGTACGAACCCATGTCTTTGTGCATGCCAGAAAAGCTCTGTAATTGTTGAGCTTCCACTCTAGCCCCTGTATGATATTCTTGAAATAATTTGTTACTTGATATTTGTTAGGATGGTAGGGTTTTTTGTTATTTTTCTCCAGCACTTAGGATGGAATCCAGCACCTCATGCATTCTAGACAAGTGCTCTACCACTGAGGTACACCCCCATCCCATTTTTATTTCATTTTGAGACAGGATCTTGCTAACTTCCCCAGGCTCAGCTTGAACTTGTGATCCTGCCTCAGCCTCCCAAGTCTGTGGGGACTACAGGCTTGTGCCACTGTGCGCAACAGGATTTCCCACACACACACACATTTTTAGATGCTTTAGATGGAAGTCATAGTGTTGGTTCCAATCCTTTAAGCTGTTCATATCTGTTTTATAACATTCACCTCTATGTCCCCAAGGTAAAATCTTTGTAAAAAAATAAACATATATTCTATAGTTGTATTTCTCTTTCAAGTAAGCAGATGTATAAATGTCATTAGAAAAATTATTCTGATGGGGCTGGAGTGGTGGCTCAGTGGTTGGAGCACTTGTCTGGCATGCGCAAGTACCCAGGTTCAAACCCCAGCACCTTGTGTACAGCTGGGTGTTAGAGCAGCCAGAACCAGATGAAAAATAAATAAAAATTGGTTCTCTCTTTCTCTCTCCCTCCCCTTCCCTCTTTCCTCTCTCTCTCTAAAAATAAATAGAAAAAGATTATTCTCCTGAACATTAATTAATCCTCTGTATCATTTTGTTTCCTTTTTTAATATGGTGGCCTTCGCCTTGCAGCATGCACACTCTTAAGCTTAACTATCTTTGGTTACAATGTTATTATACATGTTAAGTATTGTTACTTTTATAGTAACTATGTTTACTCTGGTGACAAACTTTTTTTTACTTACTCTGTTTCTAAATATGAACTGGAATATGGTAGCTCAGTGTAGCACTTTGGTGTGAGAAAGTAGATACAGTTGATCCCCTTTATGCTTGGTTATTATGTTCCGTAAAATCACCACAAATGCTGAAACATTGCTTCTGGGGGAAATAAAAGGTTCCTATAAGCCTTGGGGGAGGGGCGGTCACATTTTTGTCAGCCAATCAATATGGAAACTTGGGGGTGGGGAGTAGGGATCAAACCCAGGGATACTTTACCCCTGAGCTGCATCTTTTTTTTTTTTTTTTTTTTTTTTTTTTTTTTTTTTTTTTTTTTTTTTTTTTTTTTTTTTTTTTTTAAGAGACTGAGAGAGGGCTGGAACTGTGGCTCAGCGATTACGGACTTGCCTGGCATGCGCAAGTAAGCGAGTTCAAACCCTAGCACCACGTACACAATGAAGTCTCCAAGCAACGAAAGCCATGTGGAAAAACTAAATAAAAATTGATTCTCCCTGTCATTGTCTCACTGTCCCTTCTTGCGTTGAAAAAAAAAAAAGAGAGAGAGACTGAGAGGGGAAAGAGACAGTTTTATTTAGTTTGTCATGTGGGTTTCGTTGT
>PVKS010018142.1:0-40651 GCA_004027875.1 Aplodontia rufa
TATATGTCATTATTGACCTCTATTTTTCATTAAATATCTTTTATTATTTAATATAGTTATAATCACAACTATTCCTGACTTTAGCACATTGTTTATTAGAGAAAGATTATTTAATTCCAAATGAAAAACAAGTTTCTTCAGGGTAGCACGAGAAGTTTTCATCTGAATTATTACACAAGATGAATAGGTCTTTTTCCAATGCATCATCAACAAATGAAATCAATGTGTGCATTAGTCAATCATGATATAGTTTTGTTTCAGAGGAAAGTGTTGCTTCTTCCCATAGAATAGATAACTAGGAGAAATTATACAGGGACTTTACAAAATTAAGCAGGAAAGTCTTACATGAATGATGTCTATATCTATGTCTGTGATGTTTCTTTAAAAAATTTTAGAAGTACATTAAACTTAGGTACATGTTTAATTATAAAGTTTTACAGAGAAGTTTAAACATAAATATTCTTCTAATATTTAGACAGAAAAAGAAATTAGCAGATAGATGATAGATTAGATAAATAGATGATAGATACAAAAAGATACAGAACAGATATGGATGTCTTTACATAAATTTATATTTGAAGAGTTAGAAGAGATATTTCCTAAGAACAAAATAATAAAATTATGAAATTGCAAAGAAGTTTCTTTTTGGAAATTACAAATGAAACAGAAAAAATATAAAGAAAATCAATAGTTAATACAGAGAAGTCTAATTATTCGGCATTGTTAATTTTAAATATTTTAAAAATCCAGTTCAATGTTTAAAAGGCTGTGAAAAACTGATGGAAAATATTTACTGACAGAATAAACTAACTTTGAAAAAGTTACTTAATTCATGGAGACAATACATACATTCAAAAGTGAGAACTTGTGCTATTTTCCTACAAACTTTTAACACTTAATGTGAAAGTCATTATTCAGAAAATCAGTTTTAGATAACCAATGAAGAAAATAAAAAGATTTGAAATTCTAACCACACTGGGAAACAAAGACATCTAATCATATTCCACATCATTCACTCTGTGCAATGATTGCTGAGGTCAGCCCAGAGAACTGAGATCCTAATCTCACCTTCAGATTCTCAAATGGGAGCATCAAATTTTTAATCACTTCTTGTGAAAAATTATGAATAGATAATACACATTATATTGATTCTTATAAATCAATTTTAGTAATAAAAATTCAATTCAAACATCATATTAGACTGTGACTGAATATATTCCTGTACACAGATGAGACTGAAGACAGAGATGCTGTGCTGAAGCTGAGCTCAAAAGATGATGTAATTCCCTGGAAAGCTGTTGTATTTAAACACACTGATATCCCACCTTTATATTTCTAAATAATGTCAGTATGAGCAGTAGCTCAGTGGTTACAGTGCTTGCCAGGCATACTTGAGTACATTTGTTCAAACCCCAGCACCACGTACACAACGAAGTGTCTGAGCAACGAAAGTCACGTGAAAAATTAAATAAAATTGATTTTTTCTTTCTCTCCCTCTCTCTCACTGTCCTTCTCTCTTTTAAAAAATAAAATAAAATGAAATCAAAATATATCAAACAGTATGGGACATTGAGAATATATATTAGAAAAAACATCAAATGAATGAAATTTTCTATTCTTTTCAACATGATCAGCTTAACCTAAAATCTTGCTACTGAAAACATCAGATTGTGGAAACTGACCACATCATATATATAATTAGTTGCCTTTATTTTATATTTAATGGAAATACAACCTTCTTAGGTCAAGGCCATTATTTATTAGACAAAGATATTTTAATTCTAAGAGTATAGCTAACTCCTTCATGGTGGCATTATGAGTTTCCATCTATATTATTACACAAGATATTTGGGTCTTTTATTAGAGCACTCTTGGAAAAAAAGAAAAGAAGAAATTAATTTATATCTTCATTTCATAAATGCACTATTTGTCAAAACTATGATTAAGCAGAGAGAAGGAATGGTCTTGCGTGTATGAAAACTAAACTGATATTTTTGTTTCATTACACAGTGTGAAGGACTGAAAACTAGACATTTTCTATAATTAATTTGCTTTAAGAAAATATCAGTTCATCTTAGTCCATTTTTCTTAAAAATTTCATCAACATAAGAGAATGAAAATAGTGACTTTCTCATTTAGTTTTATGTGGGTATTTTAAATACAATTGAATATTTGATTGGCTGATGAAATCTGTCTTTATCCTTGTCTGTATTATTCTTAGACATTTAATATTTCCTTTTCTACTTTGTTGTAACAAAATGTGATTAATGGTGATCTCATAAACAATGTGCTTCTGCATAAAAGGTCTTTGATAAAATTCAGTACACTTTTATGCTCAAAACTCTAGAGAAAATAGGGATCAAAGGAACTTATGTAAACTATGTAAAGGCTATATTTTAATACTAAATGGAGAAAAGCTGAAAGTATTTCCACTAAACTTTAAAACAAGACAAGGCTGTCCACCCTCACCATTTTTTTTAAGAGAGAAAGACAGTGAGAGAGAGAGAGAGAGAGAGAGAGAGATCAACAGACAGACAGAACCAATTTTTATTGAGTTTTTTACATGGCTTTCATTGTTTTGACACTTAGCTGAGTACCTGAGTGCTGGGGTTTGAACCCATGTACTCACACATGCCAGATAAGCGATGTAACCACCAAGCCACCTCTCCAGCCCCTCTTACCACTTTTATTCAATATAAATCTTAATATTCTAGTAAGAGCAATCAGGCAAGAGAAAGAAATCAAAGGGATAATAATTGGAAGAGAGGAAGCCAAATTCTCCCTTTTTGTTGATGATAAGATCCTTTATTTGGAAGATCCTAAAAACACCAGAAAACTGCTTGAACTTATAAACCGATTTAACAAAGAGGCAAGCTATAAGATCAATACTCATAACCAATAGCATTCCTATACACTAACAATAAATGGGCAGAAGAAATCAGGAAATCGGTCCCATTCCCAATATCTTTGAAAAGAATAAAATTCTTGAGAATTAATCTAACAACGGAAGTCAAAGACCTTTACACTGAAAATTATCAGACACTGACGATTGAAATCTAAGATGACCTGAGAAGATGGAAAGACGTTCCATGCTCTTGGTTAGGCAGAATTACTATAATCAAATTGGCCATTCTGTCAAAAGCTCTTTATAGATTCAATGCAATCCCCATCAAGATATCAATGTCATTGTTTACAGATATAGAAAAAGCAATTCTCAAATCATTTGGAACAATAAGAAACCCAGAATAGCCAAAATATTTCTAAGCAAGAAAGACAAAAAAAAGTGGCTTTGCTATACCAGATCTAAAACTATTCTAAAGACCTATAGTAACAAAAACAGCATGATATTGGTATCAAAATAGGAATGAAGACCAATGGAATAGAATAGAAAATACTGAAACAAACCCACAAATCTTTAAACATCTGATCTTTGACAAAGAGGGACAAAATATAACATGGAGGAGAGATAGCCTATTTAACAAATAGTACTAGACAAACTGGATAGCTACATGCAGAAAATTGAAATTGGACCCTAATCTCTCACCTTGCACAAAAATCAAATCAAAATGGATCAAGGAACTAGGAATTAAACCAGCTATCATGCACCTGCTGGAAGAAAATTTAGGACCAACACTTCAGTATTTGGGAGTAGGCAAAGACTTTCTCAACACATCTCCTAAAGTGAAAAAAGTAAAGTTAAATATCTATGACTAGGATGTCATAAATCTCAAAAGCATTTGCGCAACTAAGGAATTGATCAAAATTGTCAAGAGACTTCCTACAGAATAGGAGAGAATCATGGCCTGTGATTCTTCTGACAAGGAACTAATATCCAGAATTTACAAAGTCCTAAAAAGCTCAACCTCAAAAACATAATCAACCCAATCACTAAATGGGCCAAAGTGCTACATAGAAACTTCTGAACAGAGGATATTAAGCAAGCCAATGAACCCATGAGAAAGTGCTCTAAATCACTAGTAATCAGAGAGATGCAAATCAAAACCACATTAAGATTTCACCTCACTCCCAGTCCGATTAGGAAAAATGGAGAATATAAACAATAATAGATGCTGGAGGGGTTGTGGAGAGATAGGAACACTAGCACACTGTTGGTGGAACTGCAGTCTAGTACAGCCCCTCTGGAAAGTAGTGTGGTGAATCCTCAAAAAATTATGGATGAACCTACCATATGATTCAGCTATCCCTTTCCTGGATATTTTTCCAGGTGATTTAGAATCAGCACATTACAGCAACACAGCAATATCTATGTTCATAGCAGCTCAATTTACAATAGCTAAGTTATGGAACCAACCTAAGTGCCCCTCACTAGATGAATGGATCCAAAAACTGTGGTATATATATACCATGGAGTTCTACTCAGCAATTAGAAACAATGAAATTGCAGGTTTTGAAGATAAATGGATGGCAATGGAAGAAATTATGATAAGTGAAGTCAGCCTACCCCAGAGAGTCAAGTGTCAAATGTCTTCACTCATCTGTGGAGGCTGGAACTAAACCTAGACCTGTGTGAAAGGTATTTAATCCCATGTAATAAACCCAGCAAAGGCATAGTAACACATAATCTAGGGCATATGTAGATATGTATAGGGAAGGGGCATGCTGGTTGGGGAAGGGAGGAGGAGGGAGTATAAGGAGGGATCTAGGGTGTAATTCTGATTTAAAAATATATGCATATCATATTGTTACTTTGGATACATTATTGATTTACAACAACTAAATTTATTAATAAAAAAAAAGAAAAAATAGGGGCTGGAGCAGTGGCTCAGTGGTTATGGTGCTTTCCCAGCATGCGCAAGTACACGGGTTCAAATCCCAGCACCCACGTACACAATTAAGTATCTGAGCAACGAAAGCCATGTGAAAAACTCAATAAAAATTGATTCTCTCTCTCTCTTTCACTGTCTTTCTCTCTTTAAGGAAAAGAAAGAAAAAACAAAAAAAAATTACATCAACATAAGAGAATGAAGGTAATGAATTTTAATTAGGTTTTATATGACATTTTAAATACAATTGAATATTTGATTGGCTGATTAAATCTGCCTTTATCCTTTTCTGTGTTATTCTTAGACTTTTATTATTTCCTTTTCTACCTTGTAACAAAATGCGATTAATGGTGATCTCATAAACAATTTGCTTCTGAAACCATCCACAGAACTTAGTTGGTTAGTTGAGGTATGGTTACTTTTTGTGGCCAATTTTCCAATAACTAGATACAAATAAAAAAGTGGAAGAGTAGTACTACGAAGAAGAATAAGAGTTCCTAAGAGGGGTAGAACTTCCTAGAGACACACAGTCATACACACACATCAAGTGGAGATGTCATCCTGTGGTAGTCCATTTTTTTAAGGATAAGAAAACATCAGTTTTATTTTAAGGTTGGAATGAATGTCTAATGAACAGCTAGGTATACAGGCAATGATGTGAAAATTTCTTTTCTAATATACTGCAAAGACTTGGGTTCCATTTTAGTGGGCACTGCTATTTCCTCAGACTTGCAACTTCATGTAGTTTATACTTTATATTTAAATGTATTTTGTCAGTTTTCTGAACCACTAAGGTGGAAATTTTTAAAACATTTTAATTTATATAAACTAAATTAATCTGAGTGTCTGGAAGTAGGTACTTATGATATATCATGTATCTCACATGAATAATATAGATCAATTCAAGAAATAAAGAACATTCATAAATAATAAGACTAATAAAAAGTCATATTTAGTTAAATGAAAGTATGGGCCAGAACATAGGAAGTAAGACACAATCTTCAGATAGATACAGAGAATATATTCATCACATTCCCTGATGTACTCATGTAAGCCATGAGAACCAGGAGAAAGGCTAAGACCATGAACCACATATTGGGCTGCGCACTTTGAAAAGACAATTTGGGGGCTGGAGAGGTGGCTCGGTGGTTACGGTGCTTGCCTGGCATGTGCGAGGAAATGGGTTTGAACCCCAGCACCACATGCACAACGAAGAGCTAGAGCAATAAAAGCCACATGAAAAACTAAATAACTAAATAAAATTGATTCTCAATTGATTCTCTCTTCTCTGTCCTTCACTGTCTCACTGTCACTGTCCCTCTCCAAAAAAAGAGTATAGGTTATAAGGAGGACAGAATAGGAAACAGGATGACCATTTAGATTTTTTGTGAGATCATAGGGACTTAGAAAATGCTATTAGGCATGCTTTAAAAAGCAAGTGTAAATAAATATTGATAAAGTAGGATAATACTAATAGGTAGGTAGATCAATAACATGTACGTTTAAGGAGTTTGAGAAAATGTTTGTGAAAAAAACAATGGTAAAATTCAAAACGACTAAAAGTTTCTTTTATGACAAATAACAAATGAAATAAAAATGAGTGAATAAAGTAAGACAGAGAAGTTTATTATTCAGCGTTAATTCTGCAGAGTAATATAATATTTTTCAAAGTTGAAAGGGTACATGAAACCTGGTACAGTGGTCCAACCCAGGAGACTGAGGAAGGAGGCTCACAAATTCAAGGCCAGCCTGTGGAACTTAGTGAGGCTCTAAGCAATTTAGGGAGACTTAAGTCTCAAAATGAAAGAGAAAAAAGGTCAGTGGTTAAGAGCCCATGGTTTCAATCCCTGATACAAAAATAAAAATAAATAAATAAATAAACAAACAAATAAATAATGAGAAGGTGAGTGAAGAATTCTTACTGATGGGAATATAGTAACTTCAAATACTAAAACTATTGACACACACTACATGCATTCACAGAAGGAGAACTTGAGTTATTTTCCTGTTGATGTCAAACTGCACACTTAGGTTAAATAATTAAGACAGTACATACTAAATATATATAGTCTTGGAAAACAGAAACCTTTGAGAATTCCCACCAGCCAGGGAAGGAGGAATATTCCCCTGCTCTATTTCATATTGTTTACTTTGCACAATGATGGCTGAAATCATTTCACAGGAATGAAATCCTGAACTTTCAGAATCTAACATCAGGATAATTTTACAAAAAATATCAATAGATGATATACATATTCAGAAATGAGTTTAAATCAAATTTAGCAAGAAAAGATTTGCTTACAACATCATATCAGATGGAATATTATATTTTACTGCTACCCAACAGAAAATTGAAGTACCAGAGAGTCTGTCTGAGCTAAAGCTTTTAGAGGTGATGTTTTTCCACAAAGGGGTGGTATATTTAAATATACTTAAGTTCTTCATTTATTTTTCTAAATAATAGTAGTTATGAGATCATACAATGAAAATTGAAAAAATAATACCTTAAACTTGTCTTTACAAATACTTAAAATAAACTTGAACTGACTTTATGTAACAAGATTGTAAAGACTCATGAGATTTCTAAGCACTGTAGATACAGTCTCTTATTATATGTAAAATCAATCCAATATCTAGTACATTCTCAATGAAAAAAAGATAGGTTCATCAGATACTGAAATATTTAAGAAATGAAGCCCCACGTTAGTAATTTTGAGACTGTCAGATGATGCTGTCCTTTCTTTCCTTCTCTCCTCCTTTCTTTTACCCTCATTTATTTCTTCACTATTCATTTAGTCAATATTTTTAGACAGTTTTATGATAGAATTGTGACAGTTATGGTCCAGTGAACTACATCAGCAAACTAATTCTCCACAGTCACCACCAAACAACAGCAGTTAACCACAAAGGAAAACATTTCGGTGTTAATATAAGCATTTAAACACTTCAGTTAATTTTAATTCTTTATATCTATGCTGCAACCCCATAATGTAATCTGTTTTGCTCATTTTCTGCTTCAACACTTTAGGATATTCAGTTATTATCTTTGACAGTGGGAAACAGGAACAGTGGAATATAAACAGATGAAACCTTCCTGTATGAGATATAGTCTGACTTGCCAGGAACAAAAGGTCGTTTCAGGGGATTGAGGGCTGAGATCATGTCCTGACATTTCATAATTGAGGAAACAGATATCTTATTGTCTGTGACTAATGCCATCTTCTTTGTCAATGGCATGGCCTTCATTTACAAAGCAACATTAAGAAAGAGTCACAGGCACATCACTGATGTAGCTTTATATCGGTGGCTTAAGATGATAGCAGTGATAATGTAAAGAGAGCTTTCTTCCTCCTCCTGCTTCTCCTGTTCCTAAATTTTTTTCAATGATAATGCATGCTATAATTTATGAAAAAATACATTGTGTTTACCATTTAACTAAAAGTGCCATATTCTAGAATATCTCAAATGAGAAATGCTGGAACTGACAAGTGTGTAACAAGAATGATTGTGTACTTATCATAGTAGAACCTTTTGGCACTGGATTTTGTCAAACAGTGAAAAGATCTGTTTTTTTATTTTAAGGGCTTGCATTATGGCTTGTAAAACACAATGTGAGAGGCAACCCCCACAGATAAATTCAAGAGAGAATCATTATAAGACTTTAAACTTTGGAGAAGTACACACATGCAGTAAGGTTTTGGGACTTGACAATCTGGAAACTATGCAAATAAGACAGATCATAATGAAGTACAGTGTAGATTTAGAAAGAAGTAAACCGAGGACAGATTCCCTAAATCACTCCAATGTAATATGTGAAAGAAAACAGAGAAGCCCATGGAAATCTGAAAAGAAGAGCAAACAAGAAGACAATTTCCACACAATTTGTATGTTATGGAAACCAAGGAGATGAATTTCAAGAAGGAAAGCTTAATGTCAATGAACAAATGTTGAAATGAACTTAAATGTTGCTTGACATCATGAAAATGCAGAATTATTTTAGTTGGAATTGGATTAAATAAGATTGTGTAATTATCATGTTTCAAATAGAAAGTCCTCAAATGTAAACATTAATATTTCTAACATCATAATCATCATTAGAAAACACTTTTCTGTGATGGAGGAAATTAAATACAAAGAGCAGTGAGAGAATATCTTTGGAGGACATGGGGATCATCTCAATGCTTAAGACTCAAGAGAGTTATAATTAAGATGAGACTGAGATTCCTTGTATAAAAGGGTGAGACTGGGAGGTTTAAAGAAGTCAGACCAACTGATTAATTTCTGGTCCAAAATGGGTAGATTGCTTTCTGGAGTTGACTACTGCACGAGGACAGATGAATGCTTTGTAAACTTAATGATGTGTTAGTACGGTTTATCAAAGGAAAAGTTTGAAAGGTTTAAGACTACATATAAGGAAAAGGTTATCAAACAATGTTGTTTGACACATTGATACATTACAAAAACATAGAGTGACAATTTTTTTCCTATACATTCAACTGTTTTTGGTAGAAGAGAAATATAAGGATATGTTGAAGTTCTTGTATTAAAGGTTAGCAAATAGGGTTACTTATATTTCAAGGTTCATTGAATTTCTAGCAGATACTTCATGCATGAGTTGCATAAACAATGTGAAGTCTTAAGTTTGAAAACAATAAAATGAAATAAGAAATTAATAGATAGCATAAAATGACATGGGGAATATGAAGAGCCTAGTGGTTTCTGTAAGGCCAGGGTTATGGTATTTGTTCTTTAATCTTGGCTGCCCTTGTACATTATAAATGAAATCTTGTCTTTCTCCAATATTTGCTGTCTCAATCCAAAATATAAACCTCACTCACATGGCTGTAGTAAAACTTGCACACACTTTTTATGTGATCCAATTTCTTTTAACAACTTTTTTTCTTATTTTTCTATGCTGGTCTCCTTGAGTTTTTGCAATGAAACAAGCATATTTCTACCTCAAAGAATCTCCACTTCCTTGGAATTTTGTTCATGCTCACTTATATGCCAAATTCATATCCTCCATAAAGTATCACTAAATTAGAGTGGCTATTCTTCATCATCCTACTAAAAATTCTCTATACTTTACCCTGTCTTTTATTTGTTAAGTACACTATTGCTGCCTAACATATGTGGTTTTGTTTAATTGCTATATACTTCTCTCAAATATAACATAAACTTCCTGAAGGAGGACTGTTGTCTCTTTTTTTCCTTGCTATTTGCATAAAATCTGGAATGGAACCTGACAACTGATGCTACTCAGTAAGTACTTGTAGGAAAGTCTCTGCTGAAACCACTCAGGGAGGACTTAGATGGTTTGTGTTTTCAATGCCTGCTTGTGCTGGGAAATGACATTTAAGTTAATTTTTTAGGAAAGATGAGGTATTTGGAGATATACAATATGAAGGTTAGATGGTCAATTAATTGATTTCTTGGGGAGAGTAGGAGGGAGGAAAGAACAGTCAAATTTAATCATCAGACATTAACTTATATTAAAAGAATTTAGATATGGAATTCTATGGCACAGTAGGATGAGTACAGGCAATGATAATATAATGAATATTCCAAAAATAAAGTATTTTGAATGTTTTTCTGCAAAGCAATGATTAGTGTTAGTGTACATTGATAGAGTTTACCGATTTGAACATTATATAAGGAATATTTGGATTGAAATATCACTATACCATAAAAGCATATAATCTTAATAAGGCAACTACTAAAAATAGTTAATTGACTTTATCATAATGTTGCTTCATTACTCCCCAAGTGGGAAAATCAAATGCTTCCCAGAATGGTTTTGTCAATTTAGTCTTTATATATAAAAATATAAATAAAACAATACACATATGAATGTGGTTAAAACTTAATGCATTGGAGAAAAATAGATCCCTATTACTTAGAAACAGCAGTGAGAAGAGTTTGACAGTATAAGTGGTTCAATCAAACATCAATTAGGAAGAAAAATACAGTGAACCTCATAAACTACACTAAATAATTGTTCTCCTTTTATTCCATTTTGTCTTTCTGGTCATTTAGTCAAAATGTGGTGGTAGTGTGATAATATACAAAGCAGGAAAAACACAGTTTAACCTGTATAGAAAACAATATGACAGATAATTTCCTAAATTTATAATTTGGCAAATACATTTACATTCAGGTCTGGTAAACAGTAGACATTTATAGATAATATTTATGAATATAAGAGTCCCCACACACAATGCCCACATCTGAGTCTCTTTATTTATTGATGCATTACAGTTTAACATAATGAGGGATTTGTTATCACACATTCATACATGCACATGTTACGACAGTGTAATTTGGACCCATTTCTTATCTAACATTCCCTCCCCAAGCCCTCTCCCTGGTCTCTTATCTCCACTGATCTCCCCCCACTTAGCCACTTACAAATATATATATATATATATATATATATATATATATATATATATATATGTGTGTGTGTGTGTGTGTGTGTGTGTATATATATATCCACATAACACACATATATATGTACATATGTATACTTTTTTAAATTGTCTGATTTTAAATGCCTGTATGAGTAATATTCAGCATCTCAGAGATGTAAAATACACCACACAGTATTTATAATCTTCCTTATCCTTCCTCATCCACCCTTCCCATCCCCCTATGCACAATCACATAATTAGACTTGCCCCAGATCATGTATTACTCTGAGTTTGATGAGTCTAATATATAGACTTGACTATCTTTCACACGATCTTCTGATTTACTCTAGTTTCCATACATGAGAGAAAACATTCAACCTTGCAGTATCTCTAAGTTTGGTTACCTTAACTTCACATAATTTTTTTTCCATTTCCATCCATTTACCCACAAAGGCCATGATTTTGTTCTTTTTAGTAACTGAATAGAACTCCAATGTCTGTGTGCGTGTGTGTGTGTGTGTGTGTGTTTGTAAATAGAGATTAGATAGATAGATGATAGATGGACAGATGATAGATAGATGATAGAGATAGTACAGTTTTTGGATCCATTCATCCAATGATGGGCATCTGGGTTGATTCCATAATTTAGCTATTGTGAACTGTTATGTTGTAAACATTGATGAGACTGTGTCACTAATATATGCTGATTTTAATTCTTCTGGGAACCTACCCGGGAGTGGGATTGCTAGATCACATGGTGGTTCCAACCTTAATTCAGGTGTTGAGAGTCCTCCAAAAATTAGGGTTGGATCCACAGTACTAACCAGCTATCTTTCTTCTGGGTATTTTCCCATAGGATTTATAATCAGTACATTAAAATTACACACAAAAACTATGTTCATAATTGAGGGGATTCATAGATATATAGGGTGGGATGGTGGAGGGGAGAAATGGGAGAAGGGACAGGGAGGGATGACAGGGAAGGTTCTATTAGACAATCAACAATGTAACATACTCTTTACCCGCCCCCTTGGAGATATCAAATAATACTTGTAAAATCATTTAATTCTGGAAAATTCACAATTATAAATAAATATATATATGTGAAAATTTATAACTCTTATGGGGGAAATACAGAAGTATCAAGAGACTGGGGATAGGCCTTGTGGGGGTACTCTGGATTTGGATCAAATGCATATCATATCATTATTTTATAAGCATTTACAGTTGTACAACAATTCAACTACATAATAAACAAAAATGTAACCACCCCCAAAAAATAAAAAAACAAGTGAAAATTATTACTGGCCTTAGAAGTAAAATAAAATTTAAAAATTTGCTTTTTTTTATGTCTACCCAGAGGAAGGTAAAACTCCCCTTTTCCATGGGATAAGGAACATTGTTAGCAGTAAAACATTCTGGAAGCAAGTAACTGAGATTTTATTTTGTGAAGCCCAATCTTCAACATCAAAATATGCAGCAAAGTTGGGGAGGGTACACCAAAAACCAAAATGTACCAGGTTAGATTGGTTACTTTCAGGATCTTCCGAAACTCCCCCCTGATTTTTGGACAAAAATAATAGTGGTGTCAAAATACAAAAAATGTAGCTTTAAGAATCAAATTATCTGTTATTTACAGTTCTAGAATTGGGCAACACTGAGTATTCTCTCAGCATGACAGAACAATTGTTAAAGTGGGGTCAAGGAAACCACTATGGAAAAGAACACACTGATTCACCTTAGGTTTCTTGAAATTACTTTTCCTGTAAGAGTTATAAAGAAGGTCTTCCTTATTACACTGGCTAAGTTTGACTGGCTCCTTTCCAATAGTTGTTGAGAATCTCCTGCTTTAAGGAAAACCTGGTTTGCTTGTGTGTCTACTTGCTTCCTTAATGTCCCAGTTTGAGTATGTGGCACTTCACATGGGATCCATTTGTTTTGGTCTGTTCTGTTTGGCCTAACATAGAAGCCTAGTACAAAACAATGACTGCCCACAAAATTTGTTTAATAGCAGTCATGTTATCACTCCAGCTGCCACAATGAAAGACCTTGTGGAAGTTGATGGAAGGGATCCTGAAACATGGATCCATGCCTGTCTTGTTCCTTGAAAGAGCTAATTTCAACATCACTGAAGGGTTTACCTCACTCCCCTGCCAGATACCCCATGTCTGAAAATAGGGAAGCAATTTGAAAATATTTCCTCACATGAGTTATGCTGCTTTTTCATAGTAGGTATTATTATTCCCTTCACAACTGCGCCTTCAAAAAGAATGAATCACTTATCTAAAATATAAGGCATTCCCTAGAAAAAACTGATCTTGGTGAAGTTTACACTGTCATTCACATAAAGGTAAAGAATTTTATCTGGTATTTCTCATAATGGCTATGGTTCTGTGATTGTCACAGTCAGCTCTCTATTGCTGTAATAAATACATGAAACAATTGCCATATAATAATTAAAGTTTCATTTGTACTTATGGTTCCAGAAGTTTCAGTCTATGGTGGCTTGGTTTGTTGCTTTTGGCACAGTACATTATAGCAACACACATGACAAAGCACCTCTTCACTCATTGCAGCTGGAAGCAAATAAAGGGAGAGAGGGGCACACTGGAAGGGTCCCCATAGTCTCTTCAAGAGCACAGACTTAGATACCACATTTTCTTCCAACAGGTCTCACCTAAATGATCCTTACCTCCTGACTATTATTAACTGGAACAAGCCCTTAGTAGATAGGTTTTGGGCGGTATGTAAGATCTAAACCATAATAATGCTCCTTTGGGATATATACAAAATGAAGTAGGAAAGCAAGTATTGAAAATATATTACCAATTTTTCCCATTAGAAACTTGCCAGTATCTCCCAGGAACTAAATCATAAATTTTCATATTAAATATTAATTTAAATTTTTTTTCTCATCTTGCCAGAATTTCTACACTAAATGTAATTTATTTTGCAGAAACATGGTTGGGTGAAAATGTATTCATCCTTTTTACCCAGGTAAAATCAATTTTTATTTCTTCATTAATGTCTTATTCATGTTAATACAAGTTATTTCTTCCTTACTCAAATGAGTATTCTTTTTTATATTTGAGGGTGAAAGTGTGATGTGTTTTGCTATTTTACTGAACATAGAGACATGTAAATGTATCTTGTTCATTAAAATATTTTCATGGGTCATTTGTGAACCATGATATCAAAGTAGGATATTTCCAAAATAGAATCTTTCCACAAAAGGGTTAAATGTCCTTCACCTTTACTTGATTTCCTCAATTCTATATCCTTTTGATCATAGTTTTGCATTTTCTTACCTACTATTTACTTTTATACCTAAGTAGAAGTATCCTAGCTCAGTTGTAGATGAATTCTTGAATTCACAGATAACCAACTCTCATTTTTCAATCATCCTTTCATTTAGGACACTTGCTTCCTATTCCATGAGATACAGGACATTGACACATCCCTCCGTGACATTAATTTAACATACTATTTTCACTTCATCCTGTATTGAAATTGAGGATTTGGGGAAAATGTGCAAAATAAAGCCCATTTTAAAACAAGCAACATCTGTTCACATTTAGTTCATTCTTTTTACTTATCTTTAGATATTTCCTTCTTGAAATTTAATTTATTGCCAGAAATGCTGAGCAACAACCTTTTTAAGTCAAGTATTTTATATATATTAGACAGGATATCTTGAGCCTGAGATGAAGTGTTAATT
Organism: Aplodontia rufa; assembly: GCA_004027875.1. NCBI lineage: Eukaryota > Metazoa > Chordata > Mammalia > Rodentia > Aplodontiidae > Aplodontia > Aplodontia rufa. The sequence continues at coordinate 14,913 of PVKS010018142.1, forward strand.
CTTCCATGAAGCAAGTTCTTATTAATCATTTGGTTAATAGGATCAATGAATGTTTTCCTACAGTGCAAATGCCTGCCTCCATTCTGTGTCCTTCATTCCTCCCCACTTCCCACTTATCCCTGGTATTCAGACTTTTCTTTTCACTTCTTTAATATTTGCTAATCACCTACAACTTCCTCCCCTTGCTCTCTGTCTTTTTAAAATAAATCTTTATGACTTGACTTCATATTTCATCTTGATCATTTGATATTTTCATTAAACCTAGAAGTTAAGAAAAAATTTGCAAAAATGTTGATGGATAGCATACTGACTACTATGTGTTCTCCCAAGAAGGATGTTGTAGAAGCCTTAGGAGATAAACACCCTGCCTTCAGAATGGTCAGCTGCAGAAAGGAGGTGTGAGCAGAATTTGGAGGTGACACAAAAATTCAAGGCAAGTGAATACAAACTTGCCTAAAGTCATGAAGGATAATTACAAGTTCAAGATGATATTTAAGGGAGAAAGTGAATGAATATGCAGACCATTATGAGGTAATCTAGAAGTGAAAGAACAGCATCAGCATGTCATTGAAAAGTTTAGTTAATAAAAAGAAATGTTCTCTTTAGTTGTCAGGCTATTTTTTCTAACAAAATAAGAAAATGAGAAAATACAAATTTTAATTATATCAAACTAATCTTATTGTAGGAAGTTGAAGTATCTTCCAATAACCATAAAACTGCTGGGAAAATTGAACTAATTAGGATTAGCTGATATATATTTTCTAGTTAGTCAGCTTTGTGTTCCTGTGACCAAAAAACCCAAGAAGAATAAATTAGATTAGGAAAAGATTATTTTGGTTTATGGTGTCAGAGCTTCAGTCCATAATCAGCCAATTCGATAGCTCTGGGCCTGATATGAGGCATAACATCAGGGCAAAAGGTCATGGTGGAGGAAGGAATGCTGCTCAGTTCACAACAGCCAGGAAGCAGAGGATGCTTTACTCACCAGGGACAAAACATAAGTCCCAAAGGCACACCCCAGTGTCCTTTAACCTCCAATTGTACCATAACTGCTAAGGGTTACCACCCAATTAATTCATTCCAGTAGATTAATCCGCCAGGTATGTTATCACTCTCTTAATTGAATCATTTCACCTGTGAACATTCTTGTGTTATCTCACATGAGTTTTTGTGAGATAAGACATATCCAAAGCACATTTGCTGAAGTAAGTAAACAATTTGATATAAAACATGCCTTCTTTTGGTACAGTAAATGCAGAATGTGGATGATTTCTTAAATTATTTGATACTTATATATAGCAAGTATTTAATTTTCTGCTCTCTGCAAGATACTATACTAGGCACTCAATTATATTCACAAATATTAAATATTATCTATAAGTTGCTACTGTTCACCAGCCCATAATGTAAATTTATTTATAAAATTTTAAATTTAGGAAATAATCATATATTCTTCTTCTGTACAGTTTAAATTGTGTTTTATCTTGTTTCATGTTACCACAAACCACATTTTGGCTAAACAACTAAAAACATCATATGGAATAAAAAGGAAAATAATGATTTAGAGTACTTTATGTGGTTCACTATATTTGCCTTCCTAATTGAGGTTTGATTGAACCACTGACACTGTCAAACTGTTCTCACTGCTGTTTCTGAGTAATAGGAATCTATTTGTTCCAAAGTATTAAATTTTAATGACATTCATATGTGTATGGTTTTATTTATAGTTTTTATATTTAAGATGACATAACCATTTTAGTAACCACTTCCTTTTCCCACTTGAGGAGCAATGAAGTAATTTTATATCAAGTCAATTACCTCTTTTTAGTAGTTGGCTTATTAAATTATATGTTTTTATGGTATACAAGGTTATGTTTCAATCAAAATACCCATTATATAATTTTCAAATCATGTTAAACACTATAAATATTCTCTAACACTTATAATTTCTTTGCAGTAAAAACATTCAAACTACTTTATCTTATTTTATTGAAATATAGAATATATTATCATTGCCAATAGTCACTCTACTCTTCAATAGAATACCACATCTAAATTCTATAAACGTAAGGTAATGTCTATTGATCAAATTTGACTCTTTCTTTCTCCCTCCTATTCTCCCTTTCTTCCTACCTCCTAGTCTCTCCAAGAAGTCAATTAATCCAACATTAGCCTGTCATATTGCATACATCTCCAAATACCTCATCTTTCCTCAAAGAATACACCAAATGTCATTTCCCAGCACAGGCAGGCATTGAGAACACAAACCCACTAATGTCTCCCTGAGTGGTATCAGCAGAGACTTTCATAAAAGTATTTATTGAGTGGCACCAGCTATCAGGTTCCATTCTAGATTTTGCAGAAATATCAAGGAATAAAGCAGCCAACAATTCCCCTTCAGGAAGTTTACATTGTGATCAAGAGAAGTAGATAGGAAGTAACACCACCTAGTATCTTGGGCAGCAACTATATGTCATGGACAGGGCAAGGTACAGAGACAATTTTTAGTAGAGAGGTAAAAAAAAAAGAAAAAAGAAAAAAACTGTTCTGGTTGTAGTGACATTTCAGGAAGGATAGGCATTTAATATATTAGTAAGCACGGAAAACAAAATCTCAAGCAGAAGTGGAAATTCCTTTGTTTTTTGTTTTTTTTTAACTGAAGAGCAAATGCCAGTTTATTGTATCTTTGGGATTATTTACATTACAGCAAGGCACAGAAACTATTGATATGGAAATCAGTTAAGAATGCTTTAATAGCAAAATAATGATAGAACTATATAATGTTATTCTAAAACATAATACCTAAGATACACATGAAAGTTAAATATAAATGTTATATACACGCAAGATGGAAAATTTCCTAGACTTTAAAAAAAAACACTTATGTATTGCTATTCTAAATACCAAATGGCAAAAGCAATGAAAAGAACTGTAAATACATTTTAGGTAGAAAATATGTAACAACCACACGTACATTATATATAAGATCCTCATTCCTTTGATACTTCAAAAACATTCCAATAATAGGATTTTCAGTTGCAATCAGAAAATTGCAGATATAAACATTCAGCCAATTTCGATTCACTCTGAAAATCTGAAAAATTCATTTTGATAGAAATGTTTGTTGCATTGCAGTAAACTCAAGGAGACCAGCATAGAAAATTAAGAAACAAGTTGGTAAAAGAAATTAGGTCACAGCAAAAGTGTGCATTTTACTGAAGCCATGTGAATTACATTTATATTTTGGACTGAGATAGAAACCATTGAAGACAGACAAGATTTCATGTATAACTTGCACTGGGACCAGAAGTTAAACAAATTCTATTATCCTGGTCTTACAGAAACCACTTGCCTCTTCATATCCTCATGCCATTTTATGCTACCTAGTCATTTCTTATTTCAGTTTATTTTCTTTCAACTCAAGATTTCATACTGTTCATTCAACGCATGCATGCAATATCTACTAGAAATTTAATCAGCCTCGGTATTTAAGTAACCATATTTGCTAATCCTTTAATCCTAGAAAATCTTACGTTTTCTTATATTTCTTCTCTACTAAGGACAACCAAATTTACTAGATAAAAATAGTCACTCTATGTTTTTCTAATGTAGACTATAACATTGTTTGCCAAATTTTTCCCTATATGTGGTCTTAAAACTCTCAAACTTTTCCTGTGATAATTTGTAATAATACATCATTAAGATACAAAGCATCCAGGGCTGGAGCGGTGGCTCAGCAGTTATGGCACTTGCCTGGCATGTGCAAGTACGGGAGTTCAAATCCCAGCACCATGTACACAGCGAAGTATCCAAGGAATGATATAAGTCATGTGAAAAACTAAATAAAAATTGCTTCTCTCTTTCCCTCTCTCACTGTCCTTTCTTTCTTAAAAAAAAAAAGATACAAAACATCCAACTGACCTTATGCAGTAGTCAACTCTAGAAAACAATCTACTTATTTTGGGTTTTTTTTGGTTTTTTAATAATTTTTCTTTCTTTCTTCCTTTCTTTAGAGAGAAGGACAGTGAGAGAGAGAGATAAAGAAAGAATCAATATTATTTAATTTTTCATGGACTTTCGTTGCTCAGACACTTCATTGTGTACATGGTGCTGGGGCTTGAACCCGCGTACTCGCGCATGCAAGGCAAGCACCGTTAACTGCTGAGCCACCGCTCCAGCCCCTAATCTACCTATTTTGGATCAGAAATTGAATCTAGTTGGTATGTCTACTTTAAACCTCCCAGTCTCACCATTCTATAAAAGGAATGTACTTCTCATTTAAATTGTAATTCTCCTTAGTTTTAAGAATTGAGATTACCCCTATGTCCTCCAAAGTTATTTTCTAACTGCTCTTCATGTTTAATTTTCTCCATCACTCTTAGAGAATTTATTTTTCTAAGATATGCTTTCTAATGAGGATTATGATGATTAAAAATATTGACAATATCTAATGCTTACATTCAAAATTTTTCTATTTAAAACATGATAGCTACACATTCTTATTTAATCTAACTCCAACTTAAATAACACATTCCAGAAGAGAAGATTACAGTTTCATGATGTCAAGCCACCTCCATGTTCACGGAAATTTCATGGACATTAAGCTTTCCTTTAAAAATTCATCTCTACAAACTGAGTGGAAATTCTTTTGCCTGCTCTTCTTTTCCTATCAGATTTTCAAGGGCTTCTCTGTTTTCTTCCAGATTTACACTGGATTCATTTAAGAACCTGTCCTCAGCCTACGTATTTTCTAAATCTACACTTTACTACATAATGATATGTTCTATTTGCAGAGTTTCAATGTCAATCAACAAATTGGCAATTCCCTAAAACTTACTGCATGTATGTACTTCTCCTAATTTCAAAGTCTTATAATGAACTCTCTCTTGAATTTCTCTCTGTGGTTGCCTCTCACATTATGGGTCTCACAAGTTATAAAGCAAGCCCCTAAAATCAAGAGCACATCTTGTCACTGTGACAATATCCAGTGCCAAGGTTCTACTATGCTAATTACATAATCATTCTTGTTACACACTTGTCAGTCCCAGCATTTCTCATTTTAAGTATTCTAGAAGATGGTATTTTTAGTTAAATAGTAAGCACAGTGTTTATCATATACTATAGCATGATTGTCATTGCAAAAAAAAAATGAAGGAATAGGAGGTGAAAGAGGAAGAAGAAAGCCCTGTTTATATATCCCTGCTATTATCATAATCCACATTATAAATTACAGCAGTGATATGCCTGTGATTCTTTCCTGATGTTGCTTTTCAAATAGCAGCTAAGAAGATGGTGTTAGTCATAGACAATAGCATATCTGTTTCCTTGATTATAAAATGTCAGGACATGATCTCAGCCATCAATCCCCTAAAATGACCTTTTGTTCCTGGAGAGTGAGACTACAATTCATACAGGAAGGTTTCATCTGTGTTTATGTTCCACTATTTCTGTTTCCCAATGTCAAAGATAATCCTTGAATTTCCTAACTTATTGAAGCAGAAAATGAGTGAAACAGTGACTACATTATGGAGTTGTAGCATGGATATAAACAATTAAGATTAAATGTAGTACTTAAATATGTATATTAACACCAACCATTTTTACTGCCTAGTAAAATGCTATTGTTTGGTGGTGCTGGTGGAACATTAGAGAAGCCCATGAAAATCTCAGAGGAAAACATTAGTTCTATTGTTCACTAGACTATAACTGTCATAGGTCTATCACAACACCACATAACAATGTTGGCTAAATGAATTAGTGAAGAAGTAAATGACACCAAAATGAAAGGAAAACAGAAAAAAAAGAATGAAGAACAGCATCATCTGACATTTTCAAAATTACTAAAGTGAGGCTTCATTTTTAATTTCAATAGCTGCTGAACACTATCTTTCTTCCATCTAGAACGTACTAAGTATTGAATTGGTTTTGCATATAATAAAAGACTATCTATAGTGCTTAAAAATCACATGGGTCTTTACAATCTTGTTAATATAAAATCATCTTAAGTTTATTTTCAGTATTTGTAAAGACAATTTGAGGCACTGTTTTCAATTTCCTTAACATGATCTCATAACTGCCATTATTTAGAAAAACAAATGTAGAACTTAAGTGTATTTAAATACACTGCCTCTCCATGGAAGCACATCATTTCTTATGGCTTTAGTTTAGACTTTCTACTTCAGTCTCCAGTTGGGTGATAAGTAATATATTATGTGCAATCTAATATGATATCCCCAGTGAATGTTTTGCTTTCTAAAATAGATTTAAGTTCATTTATGAACATGTATGTCATCTATTGATAATTTTTGTAAAAAATTTGAAGAGATGATACCCTCATGTTAGGATCTGAAAATGAGTTCAGGATCTCATTCCTCTAAACTACCCTCAGCAAATATTGTGAAAGTTAAATGATATGGATTAGAGCAGGTGAATGTTCCTCCTTCCCTGGCTGGTGTGAATTCTCAGAGGTTTCTGTTTTCCTCAATAGTATATACTGGGTTAATGGTTTATCCTAAGAGTGAGGTAGGAAAATAGCTTGTTATCTTTTTGAGAATACATGTAGGGTGTCAGTAGTTTAGGTTAAATTCTTTGAAATTACTATATTCCCATCATAAAGCAATCCTTACCATACCCCACCCCACCCCACACCTTCATCACTTCACTTGACCTAAGAGAAACTTTTTATCATTTTAAATTTATCATCATGTTCTTTCAGAAGCATTTTCTCAAATCCCTTAAATATACATGTTATCCCTCTACCTGCCTATTAGCAGGAGAAAACAAATTTTAATCCTCACTGTGATCCTCTATTTTTAAATAAATAAACTAATTAGTTATGATTTCTCCAAGTAACTACAAATATTTTTTCTGTCATTTTGTTTAACTTAAATTTTCATTTCAGAATATCATTAATGTTTGGATTCTCAAGGAAAAAACCTGGTTCATTTTCAGTAAATTAATTATGAAGTTATATTCTACGGCTTACCATCCTACTTTGTTAATACTTCTTTACACTGTGCTTTTAAAAATGGCATTATCCTAGTTCCTATAATCTCACCAAAAAATCTCATCCTGTTTCCTAGTCTTACAACATATATTTTCAGAGGACTCAGGAAAATATTAAGTTCATGGTTTGTGCCTTCCTCTTTGTTCTCATGGCTTCCAGGACTCAAAATATATCAGTAAACTATGACAAAGGTGCTTTCAGTATTTATCCAAAGATTATCTTACTCCTTATGTTCTGGCCCATATTTTCATTAAGCTGAGTATGACTTTATTAGTCTTAATGTTTATGAATGCTGTTGTTTCTTGAATTAGCATATATTTCTCATGAAAGACTTAAAAAAATCTTAAGTACCTACTTCCAGACCCTGAACTTCAATTAGTTTTGTTTAAACAAAAATGTTTTCAAAAGTTCTACCTAAGTGATAATGGAGAACTGAAAAACTTAAATGTAAAATACAAAACATGAAGTTACAACTCTGAAGAAATAAAAGCATCCATTGAAATGGAGCCTAAGCCCTTGCAGTATGTCAAAAAAAGAAATTTTGAAGCCATTGCTTGTACAGCATAGCTATTCAAGTTAGTATACACTCACTTCGGCCTTTTAAAAATAAATCTGCTGGGGGGTTTTTTATGTAAAAAAAAAACGAAAAGTAAGCTACCACAGTTTAACATTCACACTCAATTTCCATGTACCTGTCTTTAATAAGTCTTATACCTCTCTGGAACTCTTATTCTTCCTCCAAAGTATTACTTTTCCACCTTTTTCTTTATATTTAGTTACTGAGAAATTGGCCACAAAAAAATAACCACACTTCAACTCACCAAGTTCTGTGGATGGTTTCAGAAACCAATTGTTCTTGACATCACCATTTATTATATTTTGTTACAACAGGGTAGAAAAGGAAATAATAAAAGTTGAAGAAGAACACAGGAAAGGATAAAGGTAGATTTGATCATCAAATCAAACATTCAATTGTAGTTAAAATTACCCAAATAAAAAGTAAATTTTACTTGCAGACCAGTGTGGCAGTCAATGGTTATGAAGCCTTCCTGGCATGGGTGAGGACCCGAGTTCAAACCCCAGCACCACATATGCAATGAAGTGTCAGAGGAAAGCAAATAAAATGAAAAACTAAATTAAAAAAAATGTTTCTTGCTCTCTCTCTCTCTCTCTCCAGTCAGAATGGCAAAAATGAAGAAAACAAACATCAACAGATACTGGAGAGGTTGTGAGAGAAAGGAACTCTTATACATTGTTGGTGGGACTATAGACTAGTACAACCACTTCAGAAAGCAGTATGGAATGGAAACTCCTCCAAAAATTAGGGTTGGAACCACCATGTGATCCAGCAACCCCACTCCTGGGTATGTTCCCAGAAGTATTAAAATCAGCATATTACAGTGACACTTCCTCATCAATGTTTACAGCAGAATGATTCAAAATAGCTAAATTATGGAATCAACCCAGATGCCCATCAATGGATGAATGGATCCAAAAACTCTACTATATATACATACAATGGAGTTCTACTCAGCTATTTAAAAGAACAAAATTGTGGCCTTTGTGGGTAAATGGATAGAAATGGAAAATTGGAAGTTAGCCAAACTCAGAAACTGAAAGGTTGAATGTTTTCCCTCATGTGTGGAAATTAGAGTAAAACAAAATAGAGTGAAAGTCAAGTTTATATTTTAGACCCATCATACTCAGAGTAATTCATGATGTGGGGCAAGTCAATGTGACTGGGCATGGGGGGATGGGAGGAGTGGATGGGGAGGGATAAAAAGTTATAAATGCTGTGTGGTTTATTTTATAACTCTGAGATGCTGAATGATGCTCATGCAGACATTTAAAACTAGAAACAATTTTAAAACCATACATATAATACATATGTGTGTGTATGTGTGTGTGTGTGTGTGTGTGTGTGTGTGTGTTTGTAATGGTGGGAAGTAGGGAGGGAGATTGTGGAGATTAAAAGACCAGGGAGAGGGCTGGGGAATGGAACGTTGGATAAGGAATGTGACCAAATTACACTGTCATAACATGTATGAATGTGTAACAAATTCCTCATTCTGTTAGACTATCATGCACTAAAAAATAAAAATAGACACATGCACCAAAATGATCTGATATTTTCATACAGAAACTTAATTATAGAAAAAGTCTACTTTAAACCCCTTTAAAAGTATTTTAAATGAAAATAGCAAGTTTATTTTTATACCTTCACTGCTTTATTTTTACCTTCACTGCTTAATCATAATTGTGCCAAATAGTAGATATATGAAATAAAGATATTGACTAATTTCTTGAAAATATTTCCCCTTCACTCTTCACTCTGTTGATTATTTCCTTGGCTCTGTTGAAGTGCTTTCTTAGATTGATACTATCCTATGGTTATACTGTTCTGTGTATTAGGGGTAACCTCTAAAATTTTGCCCATACCAATGCCCTGAAACATGTCTCCCGCATTTTCCTGTAGCAGCTTCATACATTTTTAGGCTTATATTGAAGTCTTCGATACATTCTAAGTTGATGCTTGCATGTAGTAAGAGATAGGGGTCTAGTTTCTTTCTTCTGCATGTGTGTTTCCACTTTTCTTGGCACCGTTTGTTGAAGCGACTTCCATTCTATAATACATGCTTTCCCTGCCTTTATCAGAATTCAGCTGGCATGATTACTGGAACTGATTTCTGGGTGTGTGATGTTTCCCATAGGTTTTACATCTGTTCACATGCCAGTGTATTGCTATTTGTTTCTTGTAAGCAGCATATCATTGGGTCTAGGTGTTTTCATTGCTGTTGTTTTGTTTCTACTGTATTCAAACAGTATAAAATTTTTAATTTGGGAATTTAATCTGTTTATACTCTACATTATTGTAGATATGTTAGGGCATATTATGTCATATTCTTCATTTGACTCTAAAAGTTTTGTGTATTCTCTGTTCCAATGCTACCCTCTTGCTAATCTTGTGGTGCAATTCATCTATTTCCATCCCTTGGGGATCTGTTTTTAAGGAATTATTGTGTTCCTGTACAAGTATAATGTTACCTTGATTTTTCTTGCTTCTTGTGTCCCAAACTTAGTAGTTATGTGCCTGGTGAGTTATTTTTCTTTACCTGTTTTATATGGAATCCTTTGCAGTGTTACTTTGCCTTTTCATGCTTATTATTTCCCCAATGTTGTTATTTCTGGACGTGATGGGTCATTTGCCTCTACTAATTTGATAGGGTGGCTTTGCCGTAAAAGACTTTGTGCTGATGATTTTTCCTATGGTGATAGTGGAATGTGTTGGGTTGGCTTTGGTTCAGGTGTGTAATTTAGTGTAAAATCTGTGTAGTTTTTCACCTGCATCATGTTGGTAGTGCCTACGTGCCTCAGCGCTTTAGATTCCAGGATTTGTTGAGTTGCAGGGCTGCTTCATAAGTCACTGGGTCGGCAGGGGATTCAATTTGGCACCCTTCAGCGAGAGAGTAGGTAAGAGTACAATGTAGGTCAGGCTCTTTCTCTGGGGTGATGCAGGGTATTATAACTTGGTAGCTGCCCAAACTGGGTTTAGGACATGTGAGGGCTTGAGGTCTCTCTAGCAGTGAATGCATTAGGTGTCCCTGTTGTGAATGGAAATGGCCAGGGGCTTTCTGCTTACTTCCCTACTGTGTCATGTTATTCTTGGTTCATGGTTGATCTGAAGACACAAGAGGGTTGAATCTGTGTGTGTGCTTCCCATTATAAGGCCAACACATTATCTCCAAGATCCCAAACAATTCAACTGTAGTTCCACTGGATGTGATGTTGTGCCTCAAGCATCATTGAAATAGGTGTTCTTTTCTACTTTTGGTCCCTTGTTGTGCAGTGAATTACAACATGCACATTAAATCAGTAAGTGATCTTGTTGCTGTCATTCAAAGTGTCCTATTATTTTAAGCATCTTATTAATGGGTTATCTCAAAATTCTACTTGCTATCTCTGAAAAGAGAGGAAAGAATGGCACCAAATTAAAAATTAATGAATGAGGGCCTGGAATGGTGGTTTGGAGTTTATGACACTTGCCTGGCATGTGTGAGGATGTGGGTTTGAACCCCAGAACCATATATATAATGAAGTGTCATAGCAATGACAAAAAAAAAATAGCAAGTTAATGGATGACTGAGTGTGGTGGTACACACCCATGATCCCAGCTACTTGGGAGGCTGATACAAGAGGATTGCAAGTTCAAGGCCAGCATGGGCAATTGAGCAGGACTTTGTCTCATAATAAAATTTTTTTTAAAAAAAGACTTGAATATAGATCAGTGGTATAGAACTTTACTATCACATATAAGGCACTGGGTTTCATGTTTAGTACCACAAAAAGAAAAATTATGGAGAAGAATGATTGAAGAAGATGTAATATCAGAACACTAAAGAATATAGGAGTTTATTTGTTCGGTTGGTTTTCATTCATTTCTCTCTTTTTTTTTCTCTCTCTCTCAGTACTGGGAACTGAATCCAGGGCCTTGGACATGCTAAGCAAGCACTGAACCTCTGAGCTACATCCCCAGCCTACAGAATATTGAAGTTTTAATAGAACTTTAGCTTATTATGAGTCACCGTGAGATGGATTGAATCCAAGTTCATAGGAAATCTCTACTCCATGTAAAATCAAGGAATCACCAAGCATTAACTTGGAGTTAATATTATAAAGTTGATTTAAAACCCATTTGGAGTAGTTGACTATAATATGTGGTCCCATGTGTTTTGATGAAGCACAAAATCATCAAAACCATATGTATATAAACACTTCATTATTTTACTCTCTTAAACATTTCTCTTACATAAGGTAAAAACCTAGCTAAAAGTATGAAAGCACAATCATGTATTTAATATGTAAGTTTTAACAGACTTTAGTCATCTGATCTTTTAGTGAAAATTATTGTAAAACACACTGACATTGTCTTGATGGTCTCCAATTTTCTCTTTTGTTTACATGCAGAAAATGTATCCCCAGTATATTCCAGAAGAATCATATTCATCACACACATTATGCTCACCAAATCCATGTATATATCCTTACCCTAGGCCTCTGCATTCATAGGACATGATTGGAGAGGTAAGCTGGGTCTAATTCTAATGACTTTCTTTTTCCCTTTTGAGAAGTCTCATTGCTAAAAGTTAAAAGAAGAAAACAAATTCAAGTCATTCAACCAAATAGAGCCTCTCTTCTGAAGTGTATTTATTTATCTAAGGGCTTCTGAGAAAGTTTCTGCTCTGCTCTGGTGAAGAGCCTAAGATCTGGGGAATAGAATATCCGTGTGTCCTGGCTTGACAACACAAATCTTCTGGCCTTGAAGCATTCCAAGGCCTTTCTAAAAATTATTTTAATCATCCACAAAATAGATATCATGATAGCAACCACTTTGTAGAATTTGAAAAGGCACATCACTTGATAGAATAATGAATGGTTCCGAGTGCAGGCAGCTTCTCACTAGAGCTATCTCAATGCAGTTTCACTCTTTTCTTCCCACAAAGCCTTATTCAGTTTAGACGCAGATTCAACATCTGGGGACTTGTGAGAAACCTAGAACACAAAATCACAGACCTGTGAAATTTTAATAGTATCCTTACATGATTTATAACACAGCAAGTTTTGGATGCTTTGCATTAAGGAACCCTTATGATCAACATAATACAAACAAAAAAATACCAGCAAGAACACATAGAAATATTAATAATTTGTTTTTTGGAAAGCCAATTTTGCCTATTTAAACACCATATCAAATAGTCCAAATTCAATGAAAGATTAAATATTTTGTTACAAAATGCAGCAATACTTTTGGAGATGAAAGAGGAATGTCACCAAATGTCACTCTATAATAATTCAATTGTTTTAAGATGCATTCAGAGATGAAATTCAAATTGAATTTTTTGCCATTATTTAAATGGAGTGTTCACATATGATCTCTAGGCATTAGTTAACAGCTGAAGATGTATAACCAAGAAAGAATATATGCAAATGTTATTTGGTGGAGATAAATATGGATGAAATGCTTAATCTATGTATAAGGGAGGATTGAAATAGGTTAGTGACAGACCCTAAAACATTAATATTATAGAAGCTGAAGGTTAATTTAAATTTATTCACAGATTTAATAATTATTTAATTGATACCTGCATGAGATACTATTTTGGACACAAGACATTATTTCTTATAGTTATTTATAAATAGCTAATCTGCATCAGACCATAATTAAATATATTAGAGCATTATAAATTTTAGAGATGGTCTATTATTTTCTGCACAAATTTGACTGGAAATCCAGTTAATACATGTTTTCACATCTGACATATCACATCATACTTCCATCATATTTTGGCAGGATGATCAAAATCACAATATGGAATAAAGACAATGATACACTGTTTTCTCTGTATTTCTAATTAATTTGTGATAAACAATTTCAAACTATTAAATGGATTTCACTAATGATTCTGAATAATAAAAATTCACTTTTGTTCTCAAAGAAATAAATTTCAAGCAAAATCTTTTGTGTACTACATTTATTTCTATTTTTATATGTACAAGGCTCAATTGATATGACCCTTCCTTTAATCACTTCATTTCCCAACTTGGATAGCGATGAAGCAACTTTATGATAAGACTTTGAAGCTAGTTAATTCCAATTTAATCTGTCATATTTCACCTCCAAATATATAGTCCCCAGACTCCACTAGAATATTTGACCTATTTATGGCAACATTTGATTTGATCCTTTTTCAAATCTGCCTCAGCACTTATTCTATACCTCAATCCCCACCTTTATAATCTCTGTTACTACAGGTGAGAAGATAACTCCCATCTTACAGCAGCAGGTGTTAGACACAAACCCTCTACTGTGTCCATCAGTGTTAGCAATGACTTGCCCTGAACATGCGTTGACCGAGCGACACCAGCTGTCAGGCACTGTTCCAAGGACTGCCAATACAGTAAAAAACACAAAAGTCTGCCTTGTGGAGTTTGCATTGTATTTAAGAGAAGTAGATGGAAGTAAAGAAATAATAGTGTCACAGACAGTGATAAATATACTTACCAGGTGAAATGAAGATCATGGGCAGAAGCAATTTTACATAGGATGGATAGTCAAGAACAGCCTATCTGGAAAAGTGACATTTATAAAAGATGCAAATTTAGTGTATGATTGAAAATGGAGAAAGAAAATTTCAAACAGAAAGAAGAGCAAGTGCAAGACAAGTGGTATACATGTGTTTGTGACATTTGAGAGAATTTCTAAGAAAGAGAGAGAGAGAAGGCATGCTCTATGTTTATAGCAGCTCAACTTACAATAGCTATATTATGGAACCAACCCAGATGCCACTCGCTGGATGAGTGGATTCAAAAACTATGATACACACACACACACACACACACACACACAATGGAGTTCTACTCTGCTATTAGAATGACATCATGGCATTTGCAGCCAAATGGATGGACATGGAAAAACTTATGCTGGGTGAAATATCCCAAACTCAGAGATACAAAGGCCAAATATTTTCGCTCATATGTGGAAGCCAGAACACAATCTGAGTCAGATTGAAAGTTTGCTAAGGTTAGCAAATAATAATAATAATAACCTCAACATTAGTGAATTTTTACATGAGCAAGGGCATCCATGGCTATGACACTGGGGGGCGAAGGGAGGAGGGTAGGGAAGGGAGGGAGGAATTGGAGGGATATCAATGCAGTTGGAGGGAAGGAGGGAGTAGGGAGGTTATCAATGCAGTTGGAAACCCTCTACATACCTGAAAAGCCCAACTAACATGAGGGTAAAGTAGGGGAAACGTGGGAACAGGGAGAAGTCAAAGAGGGGAGACCATGAAATGGTATCAGTCTTGGCTTGCTTTGTCAATATCCATGTGTTCATGAATGTGTAACAACAATTCCCTCCAGTATGTGAGACTATGTTGAATGAATAAAAATAAATAAATAAATAAAAATTTTTAAAAATTTAAAAAAGGAAAAGTGGTTTTCATATTATAAAAACTTTGTGGGTGAAGTAGATTTGGGGTTCAGATGGATGCTACTGGAGAAGACCATGATCTCCTTTATATTTAGTAAGGGAAGAAAGTATTGAGGAAAAGATTTTTATTCTTTGCCCTTACCTAAACCTCTATTCTCTCAATATTTCCCTTTTGTGCTACTTATTGGTTCTGCTATTTTATATTTTGTACTAACTCAGAATTTTTTATCTTTCTTCTACACATACCTTCAATAACTGAAACATTTACATTTTGCATTTAAAGTATTTAAAAACAATAATTACAATAAATATAATAACATCAAGATTTAAGTAAGCATAAAGTCTAATACCACACTACAAAAAATCCTTAATATTCTTACATTGCACCTTTTCCAAGAGAACACAAACCTACCAGAACATGTTAATGTCATGCTTACAAAGAATAATAGGTTGCTTACAAAATACTCCCTGGTATTTGGTCCTTTACCTCTCACCTTTTTCCTCCATTGAACTGTGGTAATACATCATTAATTTTCTGAAGCCTCCAACTCATCTCACTCAGAGTCAATTCTAGAAAATAATCCACCTATTTGGACATAATATTAAGTGCATTAGGTATGACTCCTTCAAGCTTCCCACTTTCACTCTTCTAAAAGAAATCTATGTTTAATCTAATTTCTACTCTGATCTAAAGGGTTGAAATGACCCTTTTTTTAATGCAGAGATATTTTCTCACTGTTCCCTGTATTTTGTTTTCCTCACTCCATATGTTCATTTTAATGAAGACTCTGATGGTAAAAACAAAAATTAATTGGTAAAAATTAAAATATTGAAATATAGTATTTATATGTGAGTGATTTCTTTATGCAATGATGTGATTTATGCAGATTCTCATTTAGTCCTGCTACACCTATTATTGCACCTTCCAGATGGACCAACTGTGGCTTCATGACTTTAAGAATTCTCTAAGTTCACCAAAATATTCATTCATAGTCATCAAACTTTCCTTCTTGAAATTTTATCCCATTGGTTTCCACAATATACAAACTGCTTGGAAATTCTGTTCTGCAAGAGAACTTCTTCTACTCTTATTCCCACATTCTTTTTCTTTTCAAAAACTTTCTTGCATCTCTTGAATTTCTCTCATGTATTATATCATTGTTATCTAACTCATCTGACTAGGCCTATTTCTCTTCTTATTCTATGTGTCATTCCTATAAATTCTCCTCTACGCTCATAATTTTGATAAAATAAATATCAGAAAAGTTCCCAAAGTGTAGCTCCAGATGGAACTTCTACCAAATCGACACTCATGTAACTAATTTTCCTTTGCATTTCTCTGTGTCAAGATATGATGTTCAGATATGATGTGAACCATCTACCTTCTAGAGTGAATTCTTGCTCCTGGAGAATGAGACCATAACTCCTACAGGAAGGTTACATCTGTGTTTATAGTCTACTAATACACTTTC
This sequence comes from Aplodontia rufa, assembly GCA_004027875.1. Lineage (NCBI taxonomy): Eukaryota > Metazoa > Chordata > Mammalia > Rodentia > Aplodontiidae > Aplodontia > Aplodontia rufa. The sequence continues at coordinate 31,381 of PVKS010018142.1, forward strand.
CCAGTGAGAAAGAATTTGTTAAATCAGAAAATGTGTGAAATAGTGATTACATTTTGGTGCTCCAACACAAATAGAGAAGAAATGAGACTAAAGTAGTGTTTAAATGTTATGTTAACATTATGGGCTCTTCTTGTCTGGTAGGATGTTGTCATTTGGTAGTAGCAGTGCAGCATTTATTTGCTTGCTGTTCACTAGGCCATGAATATCCAGATCTACCAAAAATGTGCAGAATAGCACTAATTAAATGAAATAATGAAGAAATAAATAAAAGAAGAATGTGATGGAAGGAAGGACAGGACAAGAAAGAAAAAAAAAACAATTGAAACTTTTAAAGTAACTAATACATGCTTCATTTTTAACAGTCAGACATTTCAAAGTAGTTACTAAATCCTGAACATTTTTTCCATGATAATGTACTAGAAACTGGATTGATTTTACATACGAGATAACAATTATCTATAAAGCTTAGAAATCACATGACAGAAGCACAAGAATAATTAAATCAAAATGAATTAGACTTATACATTTGCCTTAATATTACATTTGAATTGTAGACTTAGAGAATGTTTGTAATTTCAGTGGAGCTTCTACAACACAGCACAGAAGATTCACTTAATCAACCTTTCCTTAAAACACTTGACAAGGGCTGGACCGCTCAGCGGTTGCAGCGCTTACCTGGCATGCACAAGGACCTAGGTTCAAACCCCAGCACCACGTACACAACTAAGTGTTGGAGAAACAAAAGGCCAGATGAAAAAATAAATAAAAATTGATTCTCTCTTTCACTGTCCCTCTCTCTTTAAAAAAATAAAAAAAGACCCAAAATAAACCATAGATTTATTTGTTGTATCAGTTTGAAATACATAACACATTTAAGAATCTACTTTGTGGTTACTTTCCCTTTATAATACACAAAGAATCACCTCTTGAAATACTGTTCAAATCAGGTCCATTATGCACCCCTAGGTTCTGACTGAACAACCTTGGAAAGGGTACTAAGAATTGCATATCCAATGCAATCAGTTGTGGCTTAATCTAATGTTCCTGTGTCACACTCAGAGTGAATATGCACCAGGCTATGCAACTTACCTAAAAGTTAAAATCTGATATTAAAGCAACTGAATTTTATACAAATTTTCCTAGAAATATAATCAATTTTTTTCTTTTGTGTAATGTTATATTAATACATGGTTTCCATTGCAGAATCTATGCTTCTGAGACTCAAAGGAAATAATTGCTAAATAAAGCACCTACTTACTGTATGGGCTATATCATACCAAGCAACTAGGATCATTTCTCCTTAAATACTCAAAACAGTACTGAATTTTAGTAAATTTTGGCATCGCTATTATGAATTATAATATTCCAAATGCAACAGAATATGTTAAACATACAATTTTTATAATAATCTGTCAAAAATATTTGAAATAAATAATGACTTCAACTTGTCATACTTGGTGTATATTAGAATCAGGCAAAATTTTGTAGGACAATAAATGACATTAAACATGGAGTCATACCAGCTTGGACATGCATTTCTTCAAATAAAGATAATGCTCTACAGAAACATTTTCATTTCCTCTAACTATGTCCCACCTCCTATATTTCTATCACCTCCCAATAATCCACTCAAATTTTTAAATCATCAAATGGTTTAATCCACTGAGGAGGAAAGAGTTCTCATGTTCAAATCATTTCCCAAATACCCCACCTCTGATATTGCTGAACCATGGACCTATGTTTTCAAAGCATGAAATTTTAAGGGACATTCCAAATCTAAATACTCAAATCCCCTAAATTAAATTGTGTCTATCTAACTCTGTCTTTATATCTATTTATTTAAAACCTTATCTATATTTCAGAAGATCACTAAATTTAAACTTCCCTTTATCCTTTATTTACAATAAAAGTAATTAAAATTTAATTTCTCATAGTAACCACAAACATTGTCCGTGTCATTTCATTTCATTTATAATTTTGTTTTAGCAATAGCATGAATATTTTAATTTTCAAGACAAAAACCTGGTTCATTTTCAGTGACTTTATCATAAAGCTAGTCTCTTGGGCCTGTCATTCCACTTTCTAAAGATTTCTCTAGAATACAACTTGTCAGCTTATGGAACACTGTTACCAAAACATCTGAGAAGCACAACTTGGTAAAGGAAACATTCATTTGGGGTTCATAGGTTCAAAGGTTTCAGTCTCTACAGAGCTGAATCCATTGTTCTGAGCCCAAGGAGGAGCAACACGTTCCAGGGCCTCTCAGGTCACGGTTAGGGTTAAGGTTAGGGTAAGGAAGTAGGTGGGGCACAGGGAAGACACAGCCTTCCAGGGGACACCCTCAGTGACTCATCTGCTCCAGCCATGTCCTACCTGTCTATAATAACCACCAAGTCATTCAGTTCAAACTAGGTTACAGTTCTGGTAATCTAATTACCTTACCTCTAAATATGCTTTCAACAGCAGGAAATTACAGTGATACCTTATATCCACCACAACATAATTTAATTTTCTTTTAAAGAGAGAAGGACAGTGAGAGAAAGAGAGAGAGAGAGAATCAATTATTATTGAGTTTTACAGATGGCTTTCGTTGCTCTGACAATTAGTTGTGTAAGTGGGTGCTGGGGTTTTAACCCGTGTACTCCTGCATGCCAGGCAAGCGCCGTAACAGCCGAGCCACTGCTCCACCCCACATAATTTAATTTCTAATTGCATTATCTAACTCCTCTATATTCTCACAATAACCTCAGTGGTTGAAATGTCTAGTTTTGTCACCTTACATGGTGAAATATTTGCACTTACAACATTGTTCCCCTTTATCAATTTTGTTTCTCTCCTCATACTACCACTCTTTATTCATTCTGAATAAAATCTTTACTTTTTTCCACTTTAATATGCCCATTTTCTTGTTCTGTTTAAATCAACTATATTTGTGGAGTTTTTTTAGGACTTTAATGTCTTCATATCAGATGACTGTCTACTCCTCAATATATCTTCAACAAATCAATAAGGTCCATAATGTCAGGAAATGTGTTTCAAATGTCTTTGAACCTTTCATATATTTCCCAAAGCTTTGTATCAGAGTGTGGTGAATAAATGCCAATACATTTCCATATTCAACTATAATAAGTTTATTTTTAAAATTAAAAATTTTATAAATATTTAAAAATGACAGAAAGAAGTTAAACATTCAGTATGAACCCTAGGCCATCTAAAAATAGAAGTCCTTGAACAGGACATGGTCCATCAAAATGGAACATGATTCTTGGGTGTTTTCAAGTAATGTACCCTGCAATGGCATATAAGGATACAATCATTTTGTCCTTTCTAAAGTAAAGCTGCCGTATCTTCAATCTGAAAAGCAAAGAGTAGATCTACCAAATGTCAAGTGTTCCTATATTCTATTGTTATTGACCATGGCATATCACTAGAAAAATTATTTGAATTTTCTGGAACCCTCTTTTTCATATTTTTCATCATCTCTCCTCCATTCTTTTATATCTAGTCATTGTGTGATTTCTCAAAAACAAATAATTTTCAACAAATCCATTAAGCTGTAATTGAGATCTTAAAAAACGGATTGCTCATAAAACCATAATTTATCATACTGTTTTATTATAAAAGAATAGAAGAAGAAAAATAGAAACTTAAGAGTAACCATGAACCCACACATAGTAGTGCATGCCAATATTATCAGCAGCTTAGAAGTGTGAGGCAAGAGAACTGAAATCAGCAAATTCTCTCAGAACTTAAGGCCTTGTATAATAATTGACCCAATCAGATAAATAGTTGAAATTGTAATATTATTAAGTTTAATTTATAATAAAGCATGTAGGCAGGGAATTATATATTTTCTCTGATATGCTTCAACCTTCTAGTTTTTTGATGATGATAAAGTCATCATGTTAAATCAACCATGTAAAATGAAACTTTCACTTAATTCACATTTTTCATAATATACATACTCTCTGATACTGTGTTGTTGTTTTTTTTTGAGAGAGAGAGAGAGAGAATCAACTTATATTTAGTTTTAACGTGGCTTTCATTGCTCCAAAACTTCATTGTATGTAGTGCTGGGGTTCAAACTCTCATCTTTGTCCATGCCAGGCAAGTGCTGTAACTGCCAAGCCACCGAACCAGCCCCTTGTCATGTAATTTCTATGTGAAAAATTCTTGTTACCAATGCAGAAAATAAAATACTGAAAATAGCACCACATAAAAAGTTACAGAAGGAGAGATGAAGGCTACTGGACAAATCGAATATTAAAGATCATAGGAGATTTTAAAACAGTAAATTCACTATAAGTCAATAGTGAAAAGACGCAACACCATCTAGTTAGGAAATAGTAAATTTCTTCTTCCTATTATATTCAAAGATCAGTAAAGTGGTAGTTTGGCAGCAACGTTATAAGGGAGATATAAAGATCACCTGAAGTTCAACACGGTAGTGCATGCTTATTATCCCAGTTACTGGAGAGGTTGAGACAGGAAGATCAATGTTCAAGGCCAGCCTGGGCATCTTAGCAAAGGATCCTGTTTCAAACCAAAAATTAAAATGGACTGAGGATGTAGCTCAGTGATAGAGTACCCCTGGGTTTAAACTCCAATCCCACAAAATTGTTTACTTAATAAAGCCTATTTATAAGTGTTGGACTGTAATCACTTGTGCTGCATATATTATAAAACTACAAAATAGTTAATAAGCACCAAAAATGTGATTTCTTTATCATTTTAAGATTATTTACCTTTTAAAAATGAAATTCTAACTAAAATTTTGAGAACATAATCTTGAATGATATATATATATATATACACACAGACATATATATATATATTCTTATCCATTGAACATTCTAAATTTTAATGAGAATGACTACGAAACAGATGAACCAACATTTTCTCAATTTTCTCTTTTATGTGTGCATACAAAGAAAATATCTCCTAAATTCATTGGTCATCCAAAATACTCACAATGTCCATTAAAATGTTGCTTTCATATCCATATTCTAATAACACCACTTGGTAATTATAGGACATTATCAAAGAGGTAAGCTGGGTTGACTGATATATTTTTTAATCCAGAAGGATCACAAAAGACTGTTCAAAGTAACTTGGGTTCCTCTTATTGGAATTATTTGGGGCTTGCAGTTATCCCGCAGATAACAGGTAGCTTGCAGAGAAGTTAACATACCCTGTCCAATTAAGTCAGGCAAGGCTACAGGTAGATTGCATTTTGAAGGTGAAAGCATGAGGGGGTGTCAGCACAATGGGCCCATTTCATAGAATTATTTCTTTAAATTCATGTTCCCACCACTCACATCTGTCTGCCCACTATCAAAATGGGTAATTTGAAGAATTATTAGACACCTGATACCATAACGGAACAGAAAATGTTATCGAGTAAAAATCACTTTATATTTAATGCTTTAATTCCTTAAAAAATCTGAATGAGAAAAAAGACTTTGAAAAACATATAATATAAGAAGAAGTCAAAATCATTGTTCTGTAATAATGATACAACACAGTATTTCTATTTATTATCTGTTATTTTCTGAAACGTAATTATACATCCAATGGCATCCATAAGAAAGGCAATGGCACAGAAGGAGAAATCATGCATTTCCAAAACAAATGAGAAAGTTATTTCTTAGCTCCTGAAATGATCCTGCTTTTATTTAGCACAACATATGCCTTATATGACCAAGGTCCTCACATCAATTATCTCAGTACCTTCAATCTAGGTGTCCCCCGATGTCGCTGATAACAAAAAGTCTCTTGGTCTCCATCAGTGGTGTCAGAAATGACTTTCACTCAAAACATTCCTTGAATGATTCTAGTTCCCTTCTACTCACTGCACATTCCTAGCAAGGAGTCAAAGACAAGAGCCTGCCTTCATGGATCTTCACTGGAGTTGAGAAAAGCAGACTGAAAGTAGATAAGTAATACATAATATCTCAGGCAGTGATAAGTGTACTTAACAAATAAAAGGATAGTAAATGACACACAATTTTCAACAGGATACTCAAGAAGAGCCTCTCTGGTATATATTCTAGAAAGAATATAAATTTAGAAAACGAGGAAGCATGGAGCAAAAACTGTCAAGCAGAAGGGAGAGCTAGTGCAATTTCATTGTGATAGGAATGTGTTTCTTGCATTTGGGGAAACTTCCAGCAGTCCAGGCTTAGATTGTGAAGGAAGGACAAGGAGAGAAATAATTTACATCACAAAAGGGAGTGAAATGCACTTTTAAAACTATACTGATTAACTTTATTATTTGGCTTGAGATGAATGCCTCAAAAAGGACATGGTTTAGGTTATATTTTGGAAGGGAAGCAAAGACACATTAGCTTTGGCCCTATAGAAACTTCAAGGCCTTCAACAATTCTATAGTCTTTTATAAAACCTGTCATTTTTGGATTTTATGCTATTTTCTTCTAAACCAGGATTTGTTCATTACTTAATCCACACTTTCAATAAATGCAACAAATTCAGTGGACCTTGAGATATTTCCTGTTTGCTAAACATTTCCTCTGGAAATCCTTAAATTTCCTAAAATGCCATACAACCAAGGAATCTCAAATCTGCAGTATAAAAATCTTCATTTTACGATTTTTAACTGAAGAATACAACATTGCTTACCAAATTCTCTACTATAAATCTCACATTTTCCCTATAATAAATGCTGCTATTGGTATAGGACTAGGATCTGCCAGGAAACAGAGGCAGCCCAGAGACCGACCTTCAAACCCCAACCGTTGTGATCAGGCCAGAAAGATTTCAGACATGTTGCTCAGAGTAACATGCAACAAATTTGAGTTCATTAGAAAGGTAAGAAAAGGGGAAAGGGGCGCAATGTCCAGGGGGAAAATGGGTTCTATCAGAAGAGAGGGACAACATGCCTCTCCAGCTCTCCAGTTTTACTGAGAGTCCCAGGAAATTTTCCAGAGAGTATCCATGAGATCCACCTTTTGACTTTATAGCAGGATGACTTCAGACTTTCAAGTCCTCACTGCCATGACAACTCTAGGTCACTTTGTCCCCATGCTGACCATTTCTATTTGGAACCTGTTGTTACAGATTTTATGACTGTGGGGAATTATCCTCATCTCCTAAGTGCTAGAACCTGATCTGTGATGTGAAAGGGTCACAAAAACCTTCACCCCACCCCCAGTCCCCACTTAAAAGTGTAACTTGTGTTTTTCTATTCAGCATTCCAGGACCCAATTTCTCCTGTAGATGACTGCAGATAAAATATTTTTTAAAAGAAAGCATGTGATGGTTGGTACAATGGGCCCATTTTATAGAATTATTCCCTTAACCTCATGTTCTACCACTCATGTCTTTCTGTTGCCTGTCTGATTCATCAGTTATAGGATTAACCCCTGATGATCAGGAGCACAGGTTGCCACTTAATCTAGTACCAAAGAAATTCAATGATGACCAGTAGACAGTCACATGTTCTTCAGTATTGTTAACTGCAGTATTATTCTTTTCAATAATTTAAACAGATATACCACTCACTAGATTTGTTGGTTTTTAATTTTAAAATTATAATGAATTTTGGTGACAGTTTGCACCAATTTTTCATTAGGCTAAACACAGGAGCAGGAAGAATGAAGGAGGAAGGATCATTACAAATATCACAAATATCACTCTAAATAACAATCCTTGAGCAGCATCATTAAAGCACCAGTGAAATACTGCACCTGTAATATACCCATAGACCTTCAATGATATTTCCCTTGTAAATGAACACCATGGCATTTTCAAAGGTCATGGTTTTAGTTACAGATAATAAAATACTTGTTTTACTTAATTATATAAGATCAGACATGTTCTGGTCCATCAGTATTCTAAAATGACCTATACTGTTCCTAAGAATAGGACTATGTACTAACACATGAGTTTCCTTTTATAGTACACATTTCCTGTTTCTCACTGTCATACACTGTCCCGGCTCTTATGCTGTCGAAGCAGAAAAACAAATGTAATCCTGCCTACATTTTGGTATTCCAATATCCATGATTTGAGTTTAATTGTGGCTTCAAATATTTTTTAACCTCCATTTATTACCTGGTAGGCCGTGTTGTTTATTGGTGCCTTGAAGCATTAGCGTCTTTCTTAATAGGCCTTGAATATCAGACATCCATCACAATGGTGGCTAATCATGTGAGCAAAGTGAATTAACTAAATATAATTGAGGTTCCCATCTTGACGAAGATACTACCCTTACGCCAGAATTGAAAAAGTTTTAAAGATACAGTTTTCTAATGATTGATAATCAGCAAGACATCAAAAATAATGGACTATAATTATTATTGTATATATTAGGGGTTCTTTTGATAGGCCAGGAATGTTTAGATGTCATAAATTAAGAAGATACATAATTCAACAGTACTACATGTTTATTACATGAAGTCTAAATTTCCTTGCCTTGATTTTTGTAGATAATTGTGGTATGATTTCAAGGATTTTTCACATAAATTTTCTTGTACTGACATAAGGTTAAATTAAATCATTTTCTTGAGTCATAATAGTTCTTAGATTTTTTTCATTAATTTCAATCGCAATAATTTATTTATTTATTTATTTATTGCAGGCAGGGCTGAGGATCAAACTAGGGGCCTTGCACATGCTAGGCAAGTGCTTTGCCACTGAGCTAAATCCCCAACCCCATTCCATCTCAATAAATTTTTGTTGAGACAAAACCCATTAAAGTTTCAATAATATTCTTAAAGGAAAAAAAAACAGTACAATTGAGGGGAGAAAATCAATAACAGAGAGAAGTAATGAAGAAAATGAAGCAATCAGTCAATACTTTCCAAATTACTGACATTTGGTTTTTTTTAAAGTCCAACATATTTCGATAGTTGCCTAAATCTGTGTATCTTTTGTTCTATTAAGAATATACTCAAGGAAGTGCTCTAAATCTTTAGTAATTAGAGAAATGCAAATGAAAACCACATTAAGATATCACCTTACACCAGTCAGAATGGCAAAGATGAAGAAAATAAACAACAATAGATGCTGGAGGGGCTGTGGAGAAATAGGCACACTAACACACTGTTGGTGAAGCTGCAGACTGGTACAGCCCCTCTGGAAAGCAGTATGGAGAATCCTTAAAAAACTAGGGATGACTCCACCATACGACCCTGCTATTCCACTCCTGGGTATCTTTCCAGGGGACTTAGAATCAGCACATTACAGTGACACAGCAATATCGATGTTCATAGCAGCACAATTTACTATTGCTAGGCTATGGAAACAACCC
>PVKS010018143.1:0-40663 GCA_004027875.1 Aplodontia rufa
AGTCAAAAACTGTTCTGTAATCCCTCCAATTCGGGAGGCTGAGGCAGGAGGATCTCAAGTTCAGCAAAATATGGTCTCCAAATAAATAAATAAACAGAAGTCTGGAGACACAGCTTGGTGGTAAAGTGCCCCTGGGTTCAATCCTAGTTATCACCACCCCCCTAAAAAAAAATCTGTTCTGGTTTTATATACCTATAAAACCTGGATGTTGGAGGGCAATTTCAAGGTAACCCAGTGTAGCCTCCAAGGCATGCTTAAATCCTTCTCCGTGCTCTTGGGCAAAAGTCATTCAACTACTCAGACATCACTGAGGAACAGGCTCCCTTTTTAACCAGCTCTGATTCTTAGAAAGTTCTTCCATAAGAGAAGCCAAATCCAGCTCCCTTGGCTCCAGTGTCTTGGCTCTGCCCTCTGCTTACCTAACCTTCCTCTCCTCAGTCACAATGGCCCTGGTCACTTGGATAAATAGCACTGTGCTGTTTCTCTACTGCATACAGAGAACCAAGCACCTGGCACCACCCTGCATGCCAGGGTACGTCAGAGAACAGTACCCACTGTCTAGTGGAGAACATCACAAAATACAGTGAGGCCTACCAAGGGCGCATTTCAAATAGAAAGTAAGGGCACAGCGGAGGCAGGGGGAGGAGATGCCGGAGGGCAGGGCCATGTGCCAGGGTGTGGCATGGTGTGCGAGCAGCAAGCAGTAAGTGTTTAAATACTCCACAAAACACAGCCAGCAGAGATGACCGACCACATTGATGGCACATGGCCAGAGCCAAGGGGTGCAAGGGACGGGCACACAGTCTGCCCTGACGGGTTGGATGGTGTTGGAGACACCTTCTGAGCAGGTTCCTGCTTTACGAAACATTATTTAGGGGAGGTGGGGGAGACAGGACCGAGAAGAAAGATCCAGACCTTTACAAGTGAATCGTCTGATTTTCACAGAAGGGTCCTGGAATCAGTGTGGAGAGCCTTACCTTGATCTCCCTGATGGATGCCTCGGTGTCGATGGAGATGGAGGTGTCTCCGCTGTCCCTCCGGGAGGACGTCCCACCCAGGGAGGCCAGCGCGGCTGCAGACAAGCCGGGCATGTTCCGAGACCCCTGCAAAGGGTGAGGTCAAACGTGACTGCAGACAAAACTCAACAGTGCCTCCCCTAACTCCCTTCCAGGCTGGAGGCCCGCCGGTGGATGGGTGGCCAGCGACACAGGTGGGTTTGCTCCATGGCGCTCATGGGCACTGTGAGGTTTGTCTGAACTAGCCGGAAGCTCTGTGTTGGGCCCCAACGTCTTGCAGGATCCCACACATGAGCCAGGGATCCCTGAGGGGCTGTAACACCATGTGGGCAGGCCATGCACCTGGCCTGGTCACTCACTAAACACCAAGCCACACACTTTCCCATTGGCTTCTTCCAGAAGCTCTGGGACCCTCGAGGTAATGAGCAGCGTAAGGCAGAGGCTCACAGAGAAATTCCGTACCTTCTCAGTGAAGTCTTTTTCTGGTCTCTCTTCAACCTAGAGAGGAAAAAGGACAAATATTAAGTACCTGAGGGCACTAAATGGACAAGAACTCAGGGGGCAAGATGACAAAAACAATAAGACATTTGCTTCCTTTGTAATTAAAGACTGACCCAGGACTCTGGCCTTCCCTGCTTTTGTGTTTGGAGGGTCTCTCTGGGGCCCCTCTCCTGCTTCCTCAGGGGACCAGCATGCAGTGGGGCCCGGCGCATCCTCTGGAGCTACGAGGTGTGCGGGTGCATCGACCCCAGGGAGATGCTGGAAAGCTGGGGTCTTCTGGAGACAGAGGCTGAGGCTGGCACTGGGGTTGCTTCCTTCTGGGCCCAAGTCCCCTTCTGGCAACATGAAGCTCCTCTCCCTCCTGGTGAAAGCCTGCACTGGCCGCACGTGTCTCCAAACTCTGAAAAGCTGTCAGGGCCACTCCCTATCAGGTCTTTGGTGCCACTTCCTGAAGCTCAGAAGTTCTCTGACCACCACTGCCATCAGCCAAAGACGGGAGTGGCACACGCGGACCACACCTGACTCAGCCAATCTGAGTGGCCAGGGACACGGTGGGCACCCTGCATGTGTAAGCAGTGGACAGTTCAGACTGCAGGTCAGAAATCCTGACTGAGCTCTGCCCAAGGCTGGGGCTCATGAACACTTAGGCTGCTCAGAGTGACACTGGAGCAGGGACACCAACAGCCCCTCTGCACAGGGCACAAGACTGGCACCTCTGAATGGTCACTTTCTGCCTGCCCATGCTGCATCCTGGCTGGGCCAAAAGCCCAGGCCCTCACCATACTGTGCCCAACAAGAGGACTAACTGCCACCTGTGTGTCCCCAGACTCCTTGAACTTCCTCTCCAAGGGCAAGATACCTGAGACAGCCACTAAAATAATATGGCAAAGGGCTATAGCCCCTCAGCCAGCCGGGGTGAAGTGGATCACACAAAACATGCCTTCAACACGGGTTGGCGCTCAGCATGGGCTGGTGACAGGCTGGTGGTGCTCAAGGGCTGTTGCTGCAGAGACCCAGGCTCACCCCTAGCTTGCTGACTAAGTTCCGAGGTGGGGCCCATAGCACCTCCTCCCACTCACCATGGCCACTGTCCTCCAGGGATTAGTTGAGGCCCAGGCCTCCAGGCACTCCCCACGCGCCCCCTCCGCATGGCCTAACCATATGCTTTGGGGCACTGAGGCACACGCCAGGTGGGATGGCTCTGTCACGGCTCCGCTGAGTGTCAAGTTATGAGGACAATTTCAAGTGTGGTTCTCTCCATGGGAGAATAAAAATACTCCTGAAATGTTATTTGAATTAAAGTTTCAGGTAACAAAAGAAAAGAAATTGCCCAGCGCCTGCTCTGTAGGGGTGGGTCTGCTGGAGGGAGGATGAAGGCAAAGGGTGGCCTAGCTCCTGACAGACACCATGGTCCTGGGCAGCAGCCCCTCCGGCACCAGTCACCACTGGTGCCGCTGCTTTCTGCTCCATCACATGGCACAGGTTCTCCTGTGCCGAGGGATGTCCGTGTGAGCCTGGGCTCCAGCTGTGCCCATCCCAGGGCTCCTGTGCCCCTGAGGAAGACCCCGCCCACGCTGGCTGCTTTGTGCTTTTTGAAAAATAGAATTTCTCGCAGAAAAATTAAAAAGAACGTGTAGCAGACCAACAAAGCTGCTTTACTGTGGGGTGGGCAGGGCCCTTTATTCTGCATGATTTCACTCCTCACTGTGCACTTGGGCTGCTCTTATAATCTGTAAAATACCAAACAAGGAAGAAAAAGCCCAAAAGCCACAGTGGCTCTTTCTATAGTAAAAAAAAAAAGTCTTTGCTCTGAAGAACACAATGGACTCAGAATGTGAAAAGGGGCTTTTTTCTTTTTTTAAGTGGAAACCATGCAGAGAGAAAAATTAAAAAATAAGCTCTCAGTGGAAGATCTAGCACATATACACTTAACTAATCCCTCTCTAACATATTACAGCAAACTCCACTTTGTTTGTTCTCCAAATTAGAAGGGACACACACATTTGCTGGCATTCCTGAAACCTAAGAAATACACGGAGTGTCCTGGGATCAGGCCCAGGAAGCCGCCATTCCGCCAGTTCCCGCTAGATGGCAGCCTGGGCCAGGTTTGGGGTCAGGCAAGAGAGAAGCTGTCAGGCAGCTGGACCCTTCTCAGGAAGTTCCTGGCACAAAGGGACAGATGGCAAAGCAGGGTATTTAATGGTGACATCAAGCACAGCACTCCACCACTGGAAGCAATATGCAAAGAAACTGAGCAGATGAAAGGACAAAGACATTCACGTCCCTGCAGGACCTGTGTGAGGACTTCCATGGCCACGGCCACCAGCTGGACCTGGGCCTCAGGCCACGCTGCTGGACTCTGAGCCAGGCTTCCCCTCCTGGAAAGGCTGAGTGCCACACCCTTGGGGCCCACGACATTGAGGTCCCTGCTGATCAGCAGGAGGTGCTGCTCCATGATCCCCTCTGCAGGCGGCCTTTAGCCTCTTGGAGGGCTCAGGCTCAGTTCAGGGCCCGCTTCCATTCCGAAGCGGCACAGGGAGCCCTCCGTGAATCCTGTGACTCCTTTGTCGTGTCTAGGTGAGGCTCTGTGCAGGCTCGGGGAGGTTGGTGAGGGCCCAGGCCAGGCTTCCCATTTCAGCACGCGCTCGCCCACTCACCAGAGACCAGGGAGGGGGCCCTGCTCCTAGCCAGGCCACATGAGATCCCAGTAGGGCAGCGTCCCTCCAGGCAAGCACAGCTCAGGAACGTCCCTTTGAGGGTGATCTAAATGAGCTCCCACTAGGGTGGGACTGCTGGGTTGTAGACCTGATGGCGTTCGTGTCATCCTGAATGGCTCACCTTGGAGCTCATGCTCACAGTTCCACCTGTGCCCGCCCTGCCTCTGCACGCAACACGAACCATGAGTCACAATGACCTTGTGTTTCTCTAGGCCCAACGGGCAGAGAGCAGAGTTCACTACACATTTTCTCTGAATACACAAGGTGACATGTGGGTGCAGGCTCCACAGGGGACATTCCTGATGGATGTTTCAGAAGCGAGGCAGCTTTGTGGGATTCTAGAGGAACCGCCGCCCCCGCCCCCCCGCCGGCTCAGTGTGGCTCGCTGTGGCTCCACCTGGGTCATGAACACTGGATTCCCACTCTCCAAGCACTTGCATCCCCCTGCAGCCCAGGGGTCATTTCCACAGCGCCCTGTTGTGGCCGGCACACCTCCACCAAGCAGAAACAAATCCACGGTGCCTTTTGGGGCTTGTTTACCAAGAGTGTCACTGCTCTTTCCACATGCAGCTCAGGAAAACTTATGAATGAGAGCTGTGACCTTTGAACTGTTCACGGAGCTTCTGGCTCCGTGTCCCTCCTAAGAGACCAGGCTGCAGGGTTGCTAGCCTTTGCCATGACCGTCTCCCCAGCATGACCCATGACCTAGGAGGGCCAGTGAGTCTGAGTACAGCCGTCCAGGCTTCTCACCAACAACTAGGTAACACTCACCACTAACACTTCATCAGTCTAGAAGCCCAAATATACGCCTGCCCCCTTCCAATGGGACGGCAGTCCCAGGACAAGGAAAAAAGAACTGTTGTCTGCAGCGTGAGGGGAGCAAGTCCTGGAGTCCATGCAAGACTGGTTAGCCTGGTTTCATCTCAGATACCAGGGACATGCTGGTCCCTTGGCCCTCTGTCTTTACGATGGACACAGCACACCATACCTGCGTCCCCTGGGAACTGTCCTCACCATGCAGAGGACTCAGGTAGGTCCCCTAGCAGTGGAGGTGCCAAGATGAGGCCCAGGACGGCTCCTCTCACGCATTCGGGATTCTGACCTTTGCTCAGTACACAGGCCAATATCAGGGTGATCAACCAACCTTGTGTGACAAGCAGTTTACCCACTAGGAGAGAAGTGCACTGACCATCTGCAATGACCTCAAAGCCTCACCAGAGCACACAGAGCCCCGTGCACTCTTCCAGCAACACACCTGGAGGAGAAGCCCAGCTCGGGGTCTGGGCACACCTGGGCCAGTCCTTCTCCGCACCCAGCCACAAAGAGATCACCTCCTGTCCTTGCACAACACGCAGCGCTCCTCCCTCTGCTTACAGCCATCTACTACACCCTTTCATGAGAACCAGGTTTCCACAAGTTTACAAAGCATAGGACAGATTTGTGTCTGATTTGTCTTTCCAATCAAAGTAACTATGCTACACCATCATTTTGGAATTTTGTCACAATGCTTGATAAGCCCAAAGAAAAGGGTGCCAAATAATCAGACTCCCAAGTCCAAGTGTCACTTGAGCTACACCAGGCAGAGGGCACTGAGGTGATCAGGATTCTTTGAAAGTGAAGTGGCTTCTTCCATTAATTGAAAACCACTTTTTTTCTCCAAAAACAGAGTGTTTAAGAGAGTGTTACACGTATGGGAGAATGATTCTACATTCAATGTGTTGTGGAAAAACTCTTCCTGTGGTTCTAGAGCTCCCCGCAGATGAGTTCAGGAGAGCTTTGTTACCGGAGCAGGGCGCACCCAATGCAAGATCCAAAGTCAAGGAAGACACCTGGGTGGGCAGGTGCCCTGCCATCCTGGCAGCTCTTTGCTCAGTGTAAAACGCAGCTCGGCAGATCTGAGGGAGACCTATGACACCGCACGGTGGAATACCTTGCTGACGTCACTGGATGCTCAGGGACAGACTCACCTGGGACCTATGACACCGCACAGTGGAATACCTTGCTGACGTCACTGGATGCTCAGGGACAGACTCACCTGGGACCTATGACACCGCACAGTGGAATACCTTGCTGACGTCACTGGATGCTCAGGGACAGACTCACCCTGGACCTATGACACCTGCAGCTTTGTGGTGGCTGACAAGTCAATTCATTCGAGCAGGTGGTTTCCAGGCTGGGTGGTGGGCTGCACTTGCCTCTGTGAAACCAGAGGTGGCACAGGGACAGTCCTCATTTCCACCAGGTGCAGCCTCTGTTCTCAGACCTGCCCCTCCTGTCCTCACCTCCGAGGACAGACGTTGGGGAAACACTTTCTAGGGCATGAGAAGCACGACTACCCACCAGTGCTGACTGGCACTCAGCCTGACACCAGGGAAACTGGGGTGTGGGGGCACTGAGGCCACTCAACTTGCCTGTGGGGCTCAGAGCTGCCGGGGATCCCTTGGGATCCTCCCACACAGGGTGCCCACCTGGCATGGACCCCACAGCTGGGAGGTCTGCAGCTTCTTCAGAACATGCCACCTGGCAGCACCGTGCTAGGAAACGCCAGCTGTGACAAGGGACATTTACATGGGGGTGGGGGGAGGGCCTCAACTCCACCGCAGCTTCACTTCTGGTGGCCTGGCCTACATTTCAGGCATCAGTACATGGCAGAATGGGGCTGAGTGGCCAAGGTAAGAGCCACATTCAGACTTCTCTGAGGCTGGTGTTTTTAATATAAGCAGGTGCAGAGAGACCAGCCTGATCCATCTCTGCTTTCTGCTGGGGTTTACCAATGAGGGCACCTGGTCCTGGTGTGGCGATGCCCCTATATGCATTCTGGGACAGCCTGGCCTCCCTTGCCTGCTCCCACTCCAGCCAAAACTGTCCTGCAAAATCCTTGGTAAGAGATTGATAAAGTAGCCTCAAACGAAGCTCAGGTGTGGCGAGACTGTCCACAGTGTGAAGACCCTGGGCAAGTGCGCCTAAGGACACGAGGAGGGCCAGTATGGGCATGCTGGGAGGGGTGTGAGCGCGGGCAGGTGGGCAGAGGGCTCTGGAGCAGTGCTAGGTGTGGCATGTGTGTGGCTCTGTGTGCTGAACACAGGCTCCGAAAACCAGTGACACTCCAAAGCAATGTGAAGGCAGGCCATCAAAACCCACAGGAAACAGCACCTGCTGCACACGCTATATTCTGCCCCCCGGGACCCCCTCGTCTAAGCACTGATGGAAGTTTCTCAGATTCCAGGTACTCGAGAACTAGGCAGCGCAACCTGATGCCCCCACCGGAGCCTTCTGAGCGTGAACCCATTTCCCCAGATCCTTTTTGTATCTACCTGAAGTGACTTCATCCTATGGTGGCTTGTGAAGGCAGCGGTGACTTTCAAAGGACAGAGAAGCACAGGTCACAGGGCAGGAGGATGAGGAGGAAGGAGTGAGGGCGACTTACCACGGGGCTGGCCCGTGCTGAGCTGGCCCTGGAGGAAGCGCGGGAGCCGGAGTTGAGGTGGCCGCTGTACTCCGAGGGCTGGCCGCCATCACAGGACACGCAGATAGAAACAAAGGAAGAGGGTCAGCAAAGAAGCAGCAAGAATGGAGGCCACCAAAAGCCACTTGCTTGTCACAGAGCACAGAGCTAGCCACACGTGTGACAGAGGAGGAGAGGTCATGGACAGGGGGCAACATACTCGGAGAGGAGGCTCCTCTGTCAGTCAAGTGCACACTAATAAAACAAAATCAACTGCAGCACGGAAGGACAGGCTCCTCGGCAGGGAGCTGGGGTACGCAGAGTGCGAGCTGGGGGCTGCGAGAACCCGCACCACTGTCCAGCAGGAGCCCAGGCCCAGGGTGCTCGGCACCTACGCAAGGGAACTCTGCTCTTCCACAGTTTTCCCACACAGAAACACAGAAAGATGCAGGGTTAATTCAAAATTGTACGTGTCCTCCTTAAAGTGCCAGGCCACCTTCCCTCTGGGGCCATGAGTGCGTCCATCAGTCCCTCCATCACCTCACTCTCTCACTTCTGAACTCAGCTTTGATTGGCGGCCACCTGAGCTCTAGTCTCAGGCATGTTTCCATGTTTTAAGAACTCTTCCCTTCTCTGGGGCAAGGCAGGGTTAGGAAGGCAGGATGCAGACACCAGTGAGGGTCACCAGCACTGAGCAGACCCTGAAGGTCCTGAGGAGTGCCCTGCGGAGAGACCCACAGCCCCCAGGTGAGCCCCGCCCCCACCACCTGCACTGCGCCAGGCCTCGACCCTTCTGTGGTGGGAGATCCACAGGAATCACCCTCACCATAAACTTTAAGGAGCCCCAGTCTCATCTCAAGCACCACCTCTCAGTTTGTGTCTCCCCACCCCCATGCAAGCCCCACCCCCACCCCAGGGCACAGTCTGTGTCTATTTTGTTCCCAAAGGAATTTACAGAGAGCAGGTGAGAAGGAATGACTTCATTTTTTTTTTTTAAAATAGGGCAGGGGTGGGGGAGAGGGAGAGAGAGAATGAATTAAGTTTAGTTTTTCATCTGTGTCTTGTATACACGGTGCTGGGGTTTGAACCTGGGTCCTCGTGCATGCCAGGCAAGCGCCGAAACCACTGAGCCACTGCTCCAGCCCCATGATTTCAGCTTTTGACCACCAAAAGTTAATTAAATCTCTTTCAGGGCTGTGGCCAGCAGGGATAGGTTCCCCAGAACCCCTTACCCACGCTTAACTTCTTAATGGGAGAAGCACGCCTCACACCTACAGGTAAGTGCAAGGTGTGAGAGACACAGGCAGCGCTGCTGTGTATGCACACCTGGTGTAGATGACAGGTTTCCCGTGGTGTAGACAGGAGGTTCACTGGCACTACCAGCTTGTAGTTCAACATAAAGGAAAACATTGAACATCGGCCCTTTAGGGCAGAATTCTGCTTCTGGGTTTACCAACGCTAGGGAGGAAGATTCACCCTATAGACAAATCCTGCGATGACCAGATGTCCACGCTCTGCACACCTGGTTTACGGGCTGCATGACAGATGCTGCTCCAGGGCTTACTGTGGCCCCAGCTCTCCAGGCTGAAGAGTTCCTTGAGCAGCTGGCCTGACTTGACTCTGCGGGACGCAACAAGCTACAAGCCTGTTCCCCTGGGCCCTCGTGCCACTCCGCGTCTAGGAGTTGCATGGCCGCGGGGGGCTATGTAAGTCAGAAAGCTGAGTTTGAATCATGTCTCTGCCTCTTGCTGGCCATGTGGCCATCATCTGTGATACTGGTGCAGGGACAGGACCAGACAGAGGTGCCAAGGATGAAGAAGAGAGAGCCTGCTGGCCTCATCTCTGCTTCTGCTGGACATAGGCTTGCCAGCTCCAGGGTCAAGTAAGGCCACCAGTGGTGACCACCTCAGCACTTAAAAGGACTTCACAAGGCTGGGAGCCCAGCCTCAGGGGCTTGAGGGACAATTCCTGAGCTTCCAGGGGCAGTGGCAAGTCCTCCAAAGTGGGCCCACGACTGTTCTATCAGGCCCGGGATTCCCGAAGTCATAGCAACTCGGCTGGGGCCAGGTCCTTGCTGGACTCTGTCCCCGGCTGAAAGACGAGATGCCCAAGAGCCACACTTCAAGGCTCAGCTCTGCCGTGGGCCCAGAGATCTCTGCCAGGAATCCACCCCTGTGCTCAGTCTGTCAACTCTTATTTAACAACTGCACGCGGAGCTCGCGCTGCGCAGGTGCAGCGCATGGCTAAGTACCAGGCGCACGAGTACCCCGGAGGGATCTGGGCTGTGAAACCAGATGAACTTCTGACTTTAAGTCCACTCCTCACACTGCAATGCAACCTCCGCAGGAGGCTGAGTGTGCAATCCCTGCTCCCAAGAAAGCCTTCTGAGGGGCCGCCATCACAGGTCGCTACTCTAACAGTGAGTCCCAGGCGCCACTCAACCAGCACCCTGGGCCCTCCAACCTGCAGGACGCCGCAAGCTCCACCAAGCTGCCGGGAGAAGGCGATGTGTGGGAAGCCTCTTTATGAGAATCAGCATGCTCCCCCTTTTCTGACCAAGAAAACCAGAGTGCACTCGTCTCCAGGACAGGCCAGGGCCGCAGCCTTCCTTAGGCACCCGTCCATCAGCTTCGAATGGTTATGAACCGGGAAGAGCAGCTGATACGGTAGGCTGCTCTACGCTAAATGATTGACGCAGCCCAAAACTTGATCAATATCTAGATACTAACACCGAGGCCACGCCACCTGAGAATTAGATTTCAAAGTCAGAAAAACTAAGTTATTGACTTACTTTGTAAGAATTCAGGAATACCCATGATGTGTGGAGAAACAGCTCGATCCGTCATAAAACTGGATTTGGCCCATTAAGGAGCCGATTACTTTCAAAAGCAAAATTATAAAGGCATTTCAGGTATTTCTCAGAAGGCCGTGACACTCCACAGAAAGCCTGTGCGGGAGCTGCCACACAGCATGTCCACATGGGCGGTGTGGGTCAGGACTGAGTGCTAGGCCTCTGTAGGCCATGGCACGTCCAGGTGGCTCTGCTCAAGCCGTGGTGCCAGCTTGTCCCCCATTTTATTACTGTTCCCATTCATTCATTGGCAAATATTTACTGAATAGCTACTGCCTCTTTCCTGTGACAGCAGTCTGTCATTTCAAATCCTACAGAGAAAGAGGTAGAAGGATCACAAAACAGAAAAAGGAAGTGAAATACGCAGTGTTCTGAGTCCTTGAATTTGTGCATCTTCTTTGACTACAGAAAGGTGAGAATAATGTGTGGCCTGCCTAATGCCCTTTTCCTCGACTACTGAGAGGTGACCGTCCTGTGTCCTTTTCCTTGATTACTGAGAGGTGACTGTCCTGTGTCCTTTTCCTCAACTACTGAGAGGTGACCTGTCCTGTGCCCTCCTCGACTACTGAGAGGTGACCTGTCCTGTGCCCTCCTCAACTACTGAGAGGTGGCCTGTCCTGTGTTTTTTTTCTCCTTTCATTTTGTAAGGTTACTTCACTACTGGTCAGGATTATCTGGGAGCGACCAGGGAGGAAGAAAGCAGACAGAATTCAATTAATGTTGGTCTCCCTGTGACCTCAATGCTAACTGACGAGTGGGGCATCAAACCAACATCCAGAGTTCCAGGATTCAATTACCCATGACCTTCACTACAGTGGGAAAACGAGATGGGACTGTGCCTCCTCCCTGTGCTGGTCAGTCACCTCCCACTGCAGGGACCACACCCGGCAAGCACTCCAGGGACATGCAGCAGACAGGGACAAAGAGTGGCGACACAGACAGCGCCTTACAGCTCGGGAACCGCAGGCACTGCCCCTCCTGGCACCACCAAGGCTGCTGTCATCGAATAAAGATGCCTGTAAGCAAAACAGACCGTGAGGGTGGGCGCCCTTCCCTCCCTGTGTGCCCAACGTCGGAAACGCAAGCCCAGGAGGAAGGACACACGCCAGGCACGTCGCCTGCAAGCACCATGCAGGGGAGGGCCAAGGACCCCTTCCCCAGCTCTTTCAGAGAGCTGCAGAGCGGGGAAGGGATGGCAGAAATCGGGGGAAGCAAGTGTTAGTTGCTGTCAATCAGCGTGGGAGCTGATCTCCCAGAGGGCATTTGGGTCTATTACTCTGAAGAGCATTCCATGCTAAGAAAAACTTGTTAATTCGGATTTAAAGCCAACAGATAATTCAAACATTATGGATTTTGTCAAGCACCCTGAATTTTGTCAGTTTTTTTAAAATTAAAAGTTACTCTCTGTGAGGTGATTTTAGAATAAAATAATAATCTTAATTACTGGCTTAATGTTGGGTAGTTTATAATTCTCTAAACATTGCTAAGTAGAAAACAGTATTGGGTTATGTTGAAAATCCTATATAATTAGTCACAGCAACAGGAGCTCACAATACCACAGATGTTGATGTCAAACTGCCCACTTTAAAGGAAGGATGATTTTCTCTCTTTCTCCTTAAGAACACACTGGCTTGGTAAGCCATTTATTTATTTATTTAATCAATTTATTATTTGAAAGACAGAGAAAGAGAGAATCAATTTTATTTATTTTTTCATCTGGCCTCTGTTTCTCCAACACTTACTTAGGTATGTGGTGCTGGGTTTCGAACCCGGGTCCTTGCACTTGCCAGACAAGTGCTCCAACCACTGAGCCACCACTCCAGCCCTTTGGTAAGCCTTTCATATATTTGATGGGTAAGTGTACAATCTGATGGAAATTCAGAAAGTTATTAACACAGTTACTTTGAATACTTTTTCCCTGCATAGCATAAGTACCTGGATTTAAAACTGGAAAATTTCAAAGTAACATAGATTAGCATCTGTTAAGGTTGACAAAGCTTTGAAAAGCCATCTTCCTTTCTGCCAGCAGGCCAAGTAAATGTTCCCACTGCTCCATTCCTGACTAATAATCCTACGCAAACACAAATCTGACAGCTACTGCCAGCCATTGGGAGAGAGGAAGCCCAGATCTGGCCACAGGGGACGGACAGACACCTTGGGCACACGTAAGCTCCTGTAAGGGCACAAAGCCTCTTGGGGTAGAAGGCACACGCGTGTGGGGTGGAGGGGCACGTGCACAGCAAGAGGTGAACAGGTGGGGCAGGGAGGTGCCACCCAGGGGGCACACGCACCCGGTACCTCCCCGCAGGCCGGGCGGCGCTGTACAGATAGCAGGGCTGGAGGACGAAAGCAGAGGGCAGGTTTTAGAGCCTTGGAAAAGACAGCAAGAGCTAAGAGTGACAAGGCCACAGGAGGGGCTGGTTGTCATGACAGCAAGCCAGCAAGGCTCAGGGGAAGAGGCCAAGTAGGCCTGAGGTCTCAGCAGGCTAGTGAGAATGGATCTGGGACGCACAAAAAGACAAACAGCCCCTCAAGCCTGCGAGCCTCCCGGCCTCTTTGAAGCAGTGCATTTCCTAGGTGTTTCTTTTCAGGCTCCTGGAAAAAAGGACGAGGAATGAGAAAGAACCATGAGAGGGCTGACAGCAGGGCCCACGGCTCCACGTCCCAGGTCAACACGACCTCAGGTGCCCCCGGGTGCTCCACATCCGTGGTTCAGCCTACGGAGGATCGAAAGCACTGAGAAATACGTACGGTGTTTCGCCAGTCCCTAACAGTGTGACAACTGATCACACGGCACCAGGCATCACAGGTGACCTAGACAGATGTAAGGCACACAGGAGAAGTGCGCAGGTTCTACCTGGTCACATAGTGTTTACACGAGGGACTTGAGCGTGCAGGGGGCTGGCAGCAGGGGTCCTGAAACGAACGCCCTCAGGTACCGAGGGAGCAACACAGAGTGTTTGTCTTTCCTTTTTTTTTCTTTGTACCAGAGATTGAACCCCTAGGTGCTTAACCACTGAGCCACATCCCCAGTCTTTTTTGTTTATTTTTGAGACAGGGTCTTGCTAAGTTGCTGAGGCTGGCTCTGAACTTGTGATCCTCATGTCTCGGCCTCCTGAGCCACAGGGGTTGTAGGCATGTGTCATTGTGCCCAGCCAGCATATGCTTTTACCAGGAGGTGGCAGTGACAGTCCTTAGCACACTGAGGAGGCTTCGCTGGTGGGGGCTGACTCTTCCAGGAGTCTGACCCTGTCAAGGGGGAATCCATGCCAAGAACACACATGAGGGACACGCTGGGCACAAAGCTTCAGAAGAGCCATGACTCATTTAGAGGCTCATAGCAGAGGACACACCAGTGAGCCAGGGAAAGTGAGTGCGGCGGCCGGGGCGGTCACTGAGCAGCTCAAGTCCGCATGCACAAGAGGACAGTCCAACCCCCAAAGTGCCAGGTGCACTTGGACATCTGACATGGACTTCCTGGTTCTACAACAGATCTTGTAGGCCTAAAGCTACAAAGGCCAAGCACCTAGAGCTGGCCCTGGCTATGCCTGGGAAAACAGGAAGCAGGGAGAAGAAAGAAATGACCCTGTTCTGTCCACCTCTCCAAGGAGTCGTCAAATTGTGCACAGAAACCTTCCAAATTGCTTCCTGGACACATTTACAAAAGAAAAATATTTTAAAAAAACAAATAATAAAAAAAAGCCAAATGGGAGAACAATTGCTGGAAATGGAGAGACTCAAGAGACTAATTTTCTAGACTTAAGTTTTTAAAAATATACATTTCGTAGAAATCTGCTTTCCCTAAAGTTAATTTCCCTGTATCAGGTCCTAAATTATTTTAGATATTTTTTCTTTTAAAGATTGAAAAAAGTCTTAGCAAAGTATTCAAGCCAATCAAAACCCCCAGTGAGCTTTGCTCTGCGGACTTAGTATATCTGAGGTTGAAGGATGCACGGAATTAACCAGCAATGAAAGCGCCACACAGAGGAGAGAGGAGGGAGGAATCAATGGGGGAGAACAGACCCGGTTTCCATTCTGGGCAGACAGGGGTCTGGGAGCAAGGCCAATGACAGGAAGCCCAAGGTCGGAGCTGGAGAGTCCCTGTAATCAGAGAAGATGGTTGGTGACAGGGAGAAAGGCTCGCATCTGCGCTGCATCCCAAAGGCGCATCAGCGTCTGCTCAGGCAAAATCACCGTTCACGGCAAACATACAGCGCATGCACTGATGGGGCAGAGATGAAGGTGAGGGAGCTGCCCGTGCTGCCTGGGCCCTTTGGCAAGGGGGAGGCGAGGAAGCAAGGACCGGCAGGGAAAGACATCAGAAGGCCCTGGATGGCTGGGCCTGTGAACTGACCCAACTCTACAGGAGAACAAATTGGACTTTTGAGTCTAAACACAGAAAGAAAAAGAAAAAAAAAAGATTTTGGTTTTTATAATTTGAGTCCTACTTTTTAAAGGTTGGTGGCAAAAGCCCCAAGCCAGGGATTTGTAGGGTATGAACCTCTATTTCTGTAGTGAAATATTCCACTGGAGATGGTCTCCCACCTTGTTTCCTTGGCTGGCATCTGCATGACAGCGTACACCCAGGACTTACTGAAGAGGTGGTAGACCAAAGGCACAGTTCTCAGGCCAATGATCTGGAAATGCTCCTGGATAAAGCCATGGATCCCCGAAAACAGTGATTCACCCAGATCAAAGGGACGGTGGAGGGGAGGGCTTGAAAAGTGGCTGTGGAGAGCTGTAGACACTATGGCCCGTGCTGGAACCTTTCATATTTAAGTCAATGAATCACGCTGGTGTGCCGGGATGAGTGGAGGAAGTGAGGCAGCACCCGCAAGTCCTGATGCACCCACCTGCAGGAGTCAGCCCCATTCGGGCCTGGGACTCTCTGGATATGAGCTACTTGTGTTAATGCGTTTGAGCTGAACGTAGCCTGGACTTGGGCGGATAATTCACATCCAAGTGTTAAACATCCAGTACCAGCTTCAATTTTAGAGCAAGCATCTCAGCTCATAGCAAATGAGGAGCACAGAGTGTTCTGAAAGGCTGTCTGTAATACAACTTCCTGCTTACAGATCATTTGCTATTCAGTCCAAAAACGTATGAGGGTCATCAGCTTGAGGGGGGCATAGGTACTATTGTAGAGGGCTGGGGACAGAATTGGGACATGGACAAGAGAGATGAAGGGGTAAGGGAGCTGTCTGTGCTGTCTGGACCCTTTGGCAAGGGGGAGGCGAGGAAGCAGGGACCAGAACTATTCTGCTGGAGGGGCGACGGGTCCAAACTGTTCCTTCCAGAAGCCTCTGAATGACTCAAAGCCTGCTTGGGAAGCAGAGGAGGTACTCTGTGAATCTGTGAATCTCTTTCTCTTCTCATTTTCTGATTCCAGAGGAGAGCAGGTGTCAGGGTCATTGTGTCCACAGTACGGCCCAGATGCCTGCCCGACTCCAGCCATGGGCTTGACCAGGAGCCTCTGCTGGGCTACAAGATCCTCCTTTCTGCTCCCCCGGACGAGCACCATGGATTCTTCTGCTGCTTCTTTTCTGTTTGTGTCACTTGTTGTGATACTTCCTGGGGCAATCAGTCTGCTCCGGTCTTTCTGTTACTCACCCACCCATGGTCTGCTGGTCCAGTAACAGCTGCCTCCAGCACCCCCAACTCCGGGGCTCTTCTACACAACCCCAGGGCCTCCTTATCTCAACGAGGGCCCTAACTTCACTGAGCCTCAACAGGACAAAGAGTTCAGATCGTGGGCTCTTCAACAATCAGCAGCTGTGTCAGGGTCAACGCCAGCCCTTGGAGCAGGAGCTCTGCCCTGGGGATGCCTGGATTGGACTGGGTTTTCATTCCAAATCTAGTCCATCTCTGAGAAACCGCCACAGAGTGCACACGACCCTTAAAATAACTGCTCAGGAAGTGTCCCGGAAAGAACACCAAGGCACTCCTGAGTTCTAAGTCTACACAAAAATACATGTTGTGTCAGGGCAATCCACAAAGACCACAATCACACTCCAAGCACAACAGTGGAGTTAGAACAAAATACCTGAGGAAGTCTATTCCTTAGAAGTTTAGCAAAACATCAATCCAAATGAAAATCCACAGCACAGGTGTTAGGAGAGGAGAGGAGAGGAGAGCGAATCCACACACAAGAGCACATGCTACAAAACCTGCAGTTTCTGAAGAAAGGACGAGAAAGACTTGAAACCAACCAATTTCTCCTCCCTGGATGATGACAAAGTGGAGAATCTGCCGTCACTGCCATAGCTGGAAATCTGAGCACCAAAGGAGACGTTTTTAAGTGATGAGCACCCGTTCAATTCAAAAGCACAGCCTGGCCCATCCACAAGGCCAAGATAGAACAAACTAGCAGGAGCACCCAGGAAGGCTGATTTTCTGAAGAAGTGAGACCCAGCTGGTGCACCAGCAGTGTCAGGAGGCATTTTATACTGTGGTGCTATGTTTCGGTGCAGCCAGGTGGTTGGCATGTTACTATGTAAATACTTCCTAAATTACAAGCCAGAGGCTGGAGCAGTGGCTTAGTGGCTACGGCACTTGCCTGGCATGTGCAAGGACGTGCGTTCAAACCCCAGCACCACATACACAATGAAGTATCAGAGCAACGAAAGCCATGTGAAAAACTAAATAAAACTGATTTTTTTTTCACTGTCCCTCTCAAAACAAAAACAAAAACAAAAAAACCCTCATGCTAGATCTATAACCTCCCAGTCTGAGTGCTCATTGCAAAACTGTCAATCTTTCTTCAGCTCAGCACATCTGAGGCAGGTGGACCCTCAGAGCGTGGCTTCTCCACCAGCTGAGACCCCTGTCCACAGAAGGAAACTGTCCTTACGGTATCTTGAGTGTATATTATTTTTTCTTCTTCTTCTTTTTGTTGTGCTGGGGATGGAACCCAGGGTCTCACATGCCAGGCAAACATTCTACCACTGAGCCACACCCCAGCACTTGGGCACACTTGAACAATATCAGATCCACCCAGAAGGCAGAGCGGGAGGTGAGACAAGTGAAATTATAAACACTGGCCCAGGCGGTGTGGCGGGGTGGAGCAGGGCTAGGGAGACTGCGAGTCCCCTGTGGGAGGAAGCGGTATCTCCAGCTCCCAGACTGTCACCATCATTCCTTCCCTCAGTCAGGGCCTCAGCACGTCTTACACCTTAGGATCCATTCTCTCCAAGCTCCCTGCCCCTGCAGTCTGCTCTGGGGTCTTCCTAAAGAAGGCTCAGAGGAGGTTAACTTGGTTCTTTGAACAGTCCACTTCCTGATTATTTTTTTAAATCTATTTTCATCCAGCTTTATTCAGTGAGCAGTTCTGTACCGAGGCCCTCATTCGATTTCCACAGGTGTTACTGTAGCTGTAACGCATATTGTTACAGTCTTAACATAAAAGTCAGAGGTTAAGATAAAAGGTCACACGGAGCTCAAGGACACCCTGTCCTGTCATGGGCACGCGGCAAGTCTCGGCTAGGGTAGGGACATCCTGGAGGTCAATCCAGCACTGGCAGAAAGCTGGATTAAAGGACTTTTGAAGTAACTTCTAAGTCTAAACTGTGGCCCTCTGTGATCACTTACAGCACAACAGCATATGGGGGTGGGGAAGCTGTGGGCTGCACAGAGGGGCAGGCCAGCTCCTCTGGCCTGGAGGCCTGCACTCCTTAGAGAAGCAACCACCAAACTGGGAGGAGTTAAAGCCTGCAAGGGGCGGAGCTTACAGGAAATATAACAAAAACACGTCACTCTAAGCAGGCGTGAGGTTAAAACAACCTGTTCAGCCAGTTTGGGAAAGCTGAGGTTGTGTTGGTTTAGTGGGGCGGAGGTGTTGCCGATTTGAGGTCTGGAAATATAATTCAAGTGTGTATGTAATATCTTAACATAATTAAAAAGAAAAACAATGTCAGTAAGAACAGAAGGTTCTTAACCTCAGCCCAGAACAGACCTGTGGCAGATCATGAGGCTTCCTTAGTTGTACGCGGCTCACCTTACCCTTTGAAATCCTCAGGGACGGAATGCCTCCTGGCTAAGTCCAAGGGCCCTCCCAAGTTCCCTGCAGCAATCCCTGCTTCTGCCCTCACCCCGAAGCACTCCCACCCTGAAACCCAGTTCCTCTTCAGGAACCCAAGGACTCTCAGGTGTCTTCAAGAGGAACACTAGGACCACAAATGGGAGATGGGGAGAAAGCCAGACACACCAACACACGCACTGCACACACGCACAGAGGGCGATGAAACCATGCAAGAGCTGATCTTTAATTCTAGATACTGTTCAACTCAAGAGATTCCTGCCAACGTGAACTTCTTACAAGAACACCTAGAATGTTAATCATCCTGAGAATGTCTGACCAACATCCAGAAAATATTTAGTAGTTAGAAGACATTATCTTTCATTCTATCATGCACTAGAACAAAAAACCCTGTTAAAAAAAGAGGAAAGAAGCTAAATTTAGCAACAAATTTTAGACGCTTTGAAGTAACCTGTTTGAATTTGTGCCACGCAAGATGTACTGACCCTGCCAGATCTTCTACTCAGGGGCTGGGATCCATATAATTCTCCATCGTAACCATTACTCTGTTTCAGTGAAGAAAAGAGAAAAATTAACTTCAGTATATAAATGAAGACATGGGCTCAAATAAGAAGAAAAATCAGCCAGGTTTAAACCGAGTTTTCTCAGTGCAGGGATGGAGAAGCAGCCAGGGACAGCATCAATCCTAGAAGCCCCCAAGTGGCCTCCATGCCTCTGAAGGAAGCAGCACAGTCAGGCTAATCAGGGTGGCTTCACGCCAAGTGACGCCCGGCCTTCCGGTCCCTAGTGGGGGCTGTCCGCGTATCCAGTTCTACAGGAGGGCTGTGCCAGGTCAAGCTACTCAGAGGGATGGCTGCCAGGCCAGTGGGGCGTGAGCTGGACTGAGTCAAACAGATTTCAGGTCTCAGTTCTGGGTAAGTCCTGGAAAATGACAGCCTAGTGTGGAATACCTTCATAAGATTCAGAAATCATTTCTAATTGATGTGTAATTAAACGCAAACTTCAGCATGGAAAAAGTGTTCGTGGCGGGAGATTTCTTCTATATTACTCTTGCAGTCACCCAGTCTTCCTACTTCATATTATAATTTAGCCTGAGCAGACAATGATTTCATAACCCCGTCTCTGGGAAGAAACGCGAAGGCGTCTGCAAAGGGCTTACGTCACTCCTTCCTCAACTCCCCGCCCGCAGTCCGTAAGTCAAAGCACGGGCTTTCTGAAAGGCTCTAGCCAGACTATAAGGAAACTTCTGCTCAGTCAAGGTAAGAGCTCCAGAGGTAGAAAGAGGAGGAGCAGGCTACGCATCTGGCATCTGATAAGGATGGGAGGAGATGCCATCCGGTCGGGTCAGGACCTGAGTCCCAAATTCCAAACATAAGCCCTTAGGCAAATGATTTAATCCACCTGCACCTCCACTTCCTTGGCTATGAAGACGTGCACAATACTGACTACCTTACAAGGCCACCGTGAGGATGGCAGGCCAGGATGTATAGGCCGTGACAAAACAGTCTCGGTGTTGGAAAAAGGCTGCTTCTCCCATGGGGAAACCGGCCTCTGTGCCGCCAACCGTTGCTTAGAACAGCACCTTGGCAAAAGGTAAACTTTCTACACCTATTCTTGTGCGGTTCTTGTGCAGTGTTCCGAAGACCCAAAGAATGAAGATGATTGTCCAGACATTAATAATCATCCTTCATATTGTACTCCCCTGGGGACGCTTTGACCACTTCCCTGTTTCTTTGCACTTTTGGGACCTCATGATTTTTGTTTATGATTTTGAATCATAGTAACAGTCACTTATAAATGATGTAATGACATGGTTCACTTATGATTCTGACCTATAAATGACTTGCTCTAACTCTTGCAGGAGGTCGATGGGTGTAGACTTGGAGTCTGCCCTGGGCCCACCAGCTGGTGAAATTAAGTTCCACCTTCTACTCTCAGCTGGACTGGGTGATCTATTGCCGTCTCCCCCACCCAGCCATGAGGTCAGTGCCGACTGACGGACACAGGAAACGTGAGGATGGACGGAAGGCACCAGCACATGGCAGGTGTTGCCTCAGCCCCTTATTCAAGGGGGGCAGGACAGTTAAGCACATATTTGAGTCATGACATGAACGTAGAATAAGTAACCGAATTTCCAGACCAATTATAAATCCAGATTCATGAAACCTTGACTATAAAACTATCAACTTCTGCTACAACTCAAAAAAAAAAAATCAACTTGGGGTTTCTAAATGAAAAGACTAGCATATAGAAATCCTCATTAAATTAAAAGTTTTGAGGGATGGAACAGTGGCTCAGCGGTTAGGGCACTTGCCTGGCATACGTAAGTACGTGAATTCAAACCCCAGCACCACATACACAACCAAGTCTCAAGGCAACAAAGTCCACATGAAAAATTAAGTAAAAAAAAATTGTTTCTTTCTCTCTCACTTTCACTGTCCCCCTCTCTTTAAAAAAAATTAAAACAGTTTTGAAATAAATTTAGTAGTAAAAACCTTTGGAGACTGGCAGGAATTTCACCCTAATGAAAGGAGAACATGTCAAGTACTTGTGTCTTTTAGAGCTCAATCTTATTCCCTTGTTATGGTCTTCAGAAACTAGTTTCTAGAAGAGATCAACACAATAAGGAGGGCTAATGTTGAGCAATTTTAGGTGACTTCACTAAGAGACGAGGCAGGAACATGTCTCACGCACAGAGGCCTTGGGCTTGCACCGCGGCCTCTAAGGCACAGAGCGCTGAAGAGGCTCCCTCCCTGTGTTCTCCCACTCTGCGCCTGTGACAGTGTGCACCCCCGCTCCCACAGCCTCTTTGAGCCGCCCTTGGATGTGCAGAGAGAACTTACTCTGCAGACTTCCTGGAACATCAGAAGGAACACATCCCTAGAACGTTCCAAGATCACATCTTGGAATCTGCAGGGTCTCGTTGGCCTCTCCAGTGAGAAGCACTCTGACCTCCTCACATACCACCTGGCTCCCCCTGAATGCGGTTCTAGATGAGGGGGGCTGCTTTTATGGGGCAGGATGGGGTAAGGAAGTCGGATGGAATAGAGTAGAAAGCCCTGAAGCTGCATGTTGACGCCACCTGCATCTGATGCGCTCCTTACGGGTGGCTTCAATGTTGTGCGTGCTTGTTCACTTTGTGGGCAGTGTTACAAGAGGGCAGCACGCAGATGCCCTGTGTCATGGTTGCCGCGTGCTTCTCAGGAGCTCAGGTCCTGAGCCAGGATGCTGGAAAACTGGAGGTGGAGCCCAGGAACACGCATTTTGAGGAGCCCCCCAGGTGTGTGTGCCTTACGTAACAGATGCACTGCTCCAGGGAACATGAGCAGGGCATTCATGGAGCAGCACCGTCTGGCGGTGGATGATGGTGCGGGAGTGAATGTGCCTGCAAATGGTCACTTGTGATGAGGCCGCACTAACCGCTGCCACACGGTGACAAGGGACCCGCGTGACCACGAAAAGCCACCACCAGCTTTCTGATTAACGATGCTCCAGTCCTGTCTCATGTGAGTCACACACAGGGCTCACTGGAAGGGCTTTAGAGGTGGGGAATAAACAGGAAGGGCCAAACTCCCAGAGCGGAACTCGTGCATTCAATTTGGTTTTAAAGAACCACACCGAAAAGCAAAGTCCAAAATGTGCTCCTGACCACGGCTGGTACGTGCTCCTCCCATGAAGCACCGGCCCCCGCAAGCTCAGCTGTGAGCGCCAAGCGAAAAGGGCGACAGTCCAGAAGCAGTTTCCTTAAAGAACAGCGGCATGGCCACATGGTGCTCTTATCGCCAGCGTGACCGCGGAAGCGCTCTGCAGGTCAGCAACAGACGCTCTGTGAAGGATGCTGCCAGGCCCTATCGTGCCTTGTGCTTCCTGCTGGTGCTGGCTGGCCTCAACCACACCAGGCCAGGACAGCTGCAGGGCTGCAGGAGCAGGCCCACGCTCAGCAACCCCTCCACCCAGACCGCAGACCCCCAGGGGCTCAACACGCAGGGCAGGTGCAGGGCTCTCTTTACGAATCATCACCCTAAGCACAAAAATACGTATTTTCTTGTTTTTAAAGAGAGGGACAGTGAAGAAAGAGAGAGAGAGAGAGAATCAATTTTATTTAGTTTTTCATGTGCCTTTCACTGCTCAGAGACTTTGTTGTGTATGTGGTGCTGGGGTTTGAACCCAGGTCCTTGAGGATGCCAGGCAAGCACGGTAACCGCTGAGCCACCGCTTCAGCCCAAAAAATATGTTTTTAAAATTGGAATTTGTCAAATAATTTTGAAATGAAGTAGTAACAGGTGAAGCACAAAATACTTTGCAATGAAGTCCTTAATGTGAATTCCTGTATAATCCGCTCACTTTGGCACCAAATCGTGTTCGGCTGAGCCGTGCTTTCTGGCGAGACTGAATTTTTCTTCATTTACGTATAAAGTTTATAGGTTTTCAGAAAGCACAGGCACGGATGCTCTCATATACATAAGAACAGAAGTTCCAAGTTTAAATTAAAAGCCTCTGCTTTTGTTACTGGAATTGGGGTCTTTCTCAGGAGTATTTTTTTGGCAGAGGAGCCAGTGGTACATTAATTTTTTAAAAGAGAAAATCAATTTTATTTTTCATCTGGTTTCCGTTGCTCTGACACTTAGTTGTGTGTGTGGTTCTGGGGTTTGAACCTGGGTCCTCACACATGCAGGCAACTGTGATACCGCTGAGCCACTGCTCCAGCCCTGCAGATAAGTAACAGATGCTCCAGCCATCTAATTTGAATGTCTATAGATTCTAAAATGATGTTTTTAATTAGGTGACTTTATATTTATTTCTCTATTTTCTACCAGGGATTGAACCCAGGGGCACTTAACCACTGAGCTCAGCTACTTTCAATCTTCTAAAGGAAATTTAAAGGCCTGGGAACCCTTGATCTGATGTGAGTTTCTGGAGGTGGGACAGCGCCCTTCCCGTCTGGGATACACACAGCTGCTCTCATGGTGTGCGCCAGACAGCAGCATGTAAAGACAGCTGGGGCAGTGAGGATCCACACACCAACGTCCAGATTCCAGGGTCATGTGCGAGGATCAGTGGCCCCTGGGAGGAAGGGGTGCACTCTGAAGGGCGAGCTGCCTCCTGACCCTACTCCTCAGGCTGCACATGGCCAAAGTTGCACAGAGCGTTCCAGAAAAGCACCCGTGAGGTTAGCAGAAACGTTAGGGAGCATCTTGGAAAAGCACCCGTGAGGTTAGCAGAAACATCAGGGCTATCATCTCAGAGCACACAGTTAGGGTCACACAGCGAATTCCATCCAGCCATCTTACCCAGGCGTAGGGAGCCCCACACTCCATGTCAGGCTGCGACTGTCAGGATGAGGAGGAAGGGGAAACAAGAGAGTGCGAAGATGAATAGAAAAGCCAAGTAAACACATCGTTAAACTCTCAGAACACGCTGGCTCACGACTGCTAGGATCTCCTGTACACTCAGGAAAGAGTCTCGTTAGGACCAAGGCCAGCGGAGAGCCCAAAGCACTTCAGACAGTAAGGACAGCAGCAGCTGCGATTCAGGAAATCACACCCTGCCTGAGCCACCACATCCCGCCTGCCACAGCACGTTCTAGAGAAATCAGCTCCCGATGCCCAAAGTCACACGGGTCCCGGGGCCACCCACGCAGACCCAGGACAGTAAAACCCTGTCCTCCTGGGGTCAGGAGCATTGCTAGCCGAACGTGGAAGGCCTGTGCTCTGGGAGCTGAGAAGTAGAGGAGGATACGATCTCACACTAGAACACCACCAAGACTTCGGATTAAGGAGCATGAAGCCAGCAGAAGCGGGGCCCATGCAGACCCATGTGAGGTGTGAATCCTCAGCAGGGCAGGCGGGCTGCCTGGCTCAGCCGCACCAACCGGCAGGGGACAAAGCACAGAGCACTTGGCATGTGGAGTGTGCACAGTCCACCGGCCACAGGGGAGAGGCGCAGGAGATGTCACTAAGAGCCGTGACCCTGGGCAGGCCTCTTACGTGTGTTATAAGATTAGGAGGACTGACAGTCTCTCCAGGCTCCACGTCCTCACGTTTGGTGGGTTTAAAGTTCCGATGTACTTTATTTATTCATTCATTTTTTTGAGAGAATCAGTTTCATTTATTTTTCTATCTGGTCTTTGTTTCTCTAACAGTTAGTTGTGTATGTGGTGCTGGGGTTTGAACCTTGGTCCTTGTGCATGCCAGGCAAGCGCTCCAACTGCTGAGCCCCTCTGATGAACTTAACAGAATAGCAAAGTGGCTGAAAATGACAATCCCAACTACCTTCTCCCTCTCTCAAACAGAGCTCTTAACTGTGAACTTCCTGGGTGAAATTTTCTACCTTGAAACAAATATACTCAGTATCGTGGCCAAGAATGGTGTCCAGCAGAGCGATACAGTTCATTCCTGGTTAAGGTCACTGAAAGTGGAACGAAGGCCAGGGGGGCACTGTGATGCTCATCAAGACCAGAGGCCTTCCAAATGCTTTGGGGTCAGGAAACCCTCTGAGACTCTTTTTTTTTTTTTTTAAAGAGAGAAAGGGGGGGGGATGAATTAACTTTTTTTCCCCCCTCTGGCCTCTGTTTCCCTGACACTTAGTTGTGTATGTGGTGCTGGGGTTCGAACCTGGGTACTCACCAGGCAAGTGCTCCAACTGCTGAACCACCGCCCTAGCCCCCCTCTGAGACTCTTTTTTTTTTTTTTTAAAGAGAAAGGGACAGTGAGAGAGAGAGAGAGAAAAAAAAAAGACAGTATCAATTTTATTTAGTTTTTCATGTGGCCTTCGTTGCTCTGAGACTTCACTGTGTACGTGATGCTGGGGTTTGAACCCATGTACTTGCACATGCCAGGCAAGCACTGTAACTGCTAAGCCACGGCTCCAGCCCCCGCTCTGAGACTCTTATGAAAGTGGAAATTCTTTTCCCAGGGAAACCTAAGTGCACACTATATCTTGTGCACAATTTGGGGTCATGGGTCTGAAGATGCTGCCTGCAGGGCAGACCTGGGCCCTGCTGCACCCTCTCTGCTCTGATCTCTGGAAGCCCTTTCTGCCGGGCACTGCTCTCATCATTACTTTGGTAAAATCTTCCCATGCCCCAGGATGCTAAACCCAGGGTTGGCCTCGGCTGCACCCCCGCTCAGACATCCCCGGCCCCCGCAGCTGGACCTGCCCTCTTGGTCTCAGGGCCTGGGCCTCCTGGGCCTGCTCAACAGCTGTCACGTCTGTGTCCTGGCCTCAGACTCTGCTCACTGAGCTCTGCACTTACGGCACGCTGGTGACATTGATCTTTACTGCTCTCCAGTGGATGGTGTCAGAGGGACTATGAGGGAGTATCAGGAGGGCTGGGCCACCTCTGGAGAAAGTTCCAACTAGCAAAGGTGGCACCGTCATGGCTTCAGAGGGACGCTGTCTGGCAAGACCATGGGGATCTGCTTTTGCCACTGAGGGACAGTCACAGCAGCGGGGTGGCTCAACAGCATGACAATGCCCTGCCTCAACCTGTTGCTGTCAATGGCAAATCCAGCACAGTCATTCAGGGACGGGCGTGGTGACTGAACTGTCACAGCTTTGAAAAGCAAGGCTTCCTTACACTAGGCAGCCCCTCAGCAAACGGCACGGCCTCCTGGGACCAAGTCCTTACCAGAGGAAGATGCAACTTGGACCCTGTGTGAGAGCAACAAGCTCAGGTTAATTAACTAAGTCAAAACATCAGGCAGGGGCTGGAGCAGAGGCTCAGTGGTTAAAGTGCTGGCCCAGAATGCGCAAGGACACGGGTTCAAACCCATACGCAAACAAAACCCAGATGAAAAAAATTAAAAAATCGGATTCTCTCCCTGCTATCTTAGAAAAAAATCAGGCAGGATAATGGCTCTGCTCTGTGTCCCACAGTGCATGGCTACGTCAAGGACAGCTATGGAGACTCTGGAGAACACTGCTTTCATTAATTAGGCACTATGCTGT
This sequence comes from Aplodontia rufa, assembly GCA_004027875.1. Classification (NCBI taxonomy): domain Eukaryota; kingdom Metazoa; phylum Chordata; class Mammalia; order Rodentia; family Aplodontiidae; genus Aplodontia; species Aplodontia rufa. The sequence goes on from PVKS010018143.1 coordinate 26,516, forward strand.
CAGTGATAAGATTTTACCCTAGCATATAAGAAGGGGTCCTGATGGCAGACCCGGGTCGAGCCCTTCCACTAGGTGCCCCCAGCAGCCACACAAACAGCGTGGAGCCACTTACAGCCACCACGACTGAGAGGGCCACTTCTTGGGGAGTGTGAGTGGGCGAGGCTCCGGAGCGTGCCTTCACATTCCTGCTTGTCACCTGGCAATGCTGAGACAACTCTGAGCAAGGCTGCTCCTGGGCCCACGCACATCAGCTCTCCCTCGAGGACGAGCAAGACACACCCCGAGCGTCCTCAGTCACACACGGACTGCGGCCACAGGACGAGGAGCGAGTGTGCAGGAGACAGAGCCATACACTGCCACACAGACCCAGCGCTCAGTTACTGACCCTCAGGCTGCCGCGGCTGCCCACCGACATGCGCTCATCTTCATCAGAAGCCTGTCGGAAGAGAGGACGAAAAGCACCATGAAGTGACAAGGTGACATTCAGACCAGCGCCCTGTCTCCGAGGGATGCGGCTGACCCGACGCCTCCGGAGAGCCCAGGGATTGGGCAACGTGCACCTCGTTAACGTGGCGTTGCTCACATCCGGGTGCTTAGGGCAGTGGAATGCGCCTCCATGCGTTACTGTGAGAACCGCTCATGGCATTTGGCGGTGATAAAGGACTGACAGGCCGCGAACACGGCTCAGAGCGTTCCCGCGAGCAGCCAGCTCAAAGCTGCGGGCTGAGCTGCACACCGTGCCGGGAAGCAGAGCAGCACATGCCGGCTGCTGAACTTCTTTCACAAGCATCACGTGTATTCCTGCCACATTAGACTTTGATCAAAACACCCCGCTAACGAACAAACAGGTACTAACCGACGTGCTCCTCCGGGATCTGCGAGAGTGGCGCTCGCTGTCCTCCTACCGCAGCGGGGAGGGAACAGCACGGAAAGGTTAGAGACAGCGCAGGGGAAAGGCCACAGCCTTAGGCGGCCCCTTTGCAACACAATACAGCATTTCTGATTTAAATGTCAAAAAAACATTGTGTTTGCTTTCAGGCTTAACTAAACCTGGGCCAGTCTGGAACACCTCCACTCTGGCTGCCACGCAGCGATTCCCAACTCCTTCTAACCTCCATGGTCTGGTCTGTTTCTTGTCCTAGCTTCCCTTACATAGGACCTCACTCTCCTTCAGGAGCTAAAGCATTTACTCAAAAAAACAACCCACCACCCCAAAGCCCCAGTGTAGAGAGGTTTTACTCTGTGGAACCTAAGACGTGTGGTTTTCCACGCTGGCACATCTCTGAAGCTGGGGTATATCTCACGATAAATGCTGCTCACAATTGTAATGAGCACTTCTTTCTCAGTGGTGTATGAAACACTAGCTCATCTTTGACTGTCTTGAGATTTGATGAGGATACATCCACCTGTGTGACGTAAACTAAGTCGACACAGGAGTGCAGTCAGTTCCTTCAGGAGAGGAATGTGTCCTCTTTACGGTTCCACTGAAGAGCTATTTACTCTCTTTCATGTCACATGAAGGTGCCTGAGATGTTTGGGACAATCTTACGGTTCCTTTGGCTGTTTTATGCACAAGGAACACTGAACAGGACATTTCCACCCTGGCCAGGTTCTCAAACTCTGGAACATGTGAAGAACTGAGTCCAGCCAGCCTGGCAGCCAGGGTAGGAACTAACGATGGGGGCCAAGCCTGGCTTTGGGGACTTGTGAAGGACACAGGAGTGTGTCTCTCACAGAGCCTCCCCTGTGGGGAGGGCCAGAGGACAGAGCTCGATTTCAGCTGACCTGGAAAGGCAGAGGGGCTGTTCTAGGAAACAGGCAGAAAAGGCCAAGGAACTTTCTCACCAAAATGAGTGACCTGGGTGGGCATATGGACGAGAGCGAGCACCTGACGGCACAGGTGTGTGAAGGCTGGAAGGGGGATGATGGGCAGCTGGCTACAGTCACAGAACCTTAGGCCTCTTCTGGTTCCAATGAGAATGTGGCGAAACTTGATAATGGGAGTGCTCTGGAAAGTTACTGTGCCAGGGCACATGCCCAGCCTGAGACCCTGCTGGGAGTCCTCTGCCCCAGGAAATGGGGGGACTGTGGGGGAAGAAGCCTGCACACTGCTAGGCTGCAGATGGGTACAGCCGGCTGGCCAGGATGGTTTCTAGGCAGGCTGCACAAAGGAAAGTAAACAATCCGGGACCAGACACAGAAATGCCTGAGTGAAAATCTTTCAGCATCAAATTATGGTGCTCTGGGAATCTATCTGCATAATTTAACTGCACAAGTACTGAATTATGAACCATTTGCATCTTGAAATTGTATTCGAGGCCTACCATCCACTGCTCGATGTCACCCCACTTTGTGTCCAGTCCATAATATTTCTAGAGACAGAAGGGAAAGAAAATTAGGCAGGAAGTGAAACAGTGCCAGCATAGGAAACCGTTGTGACATGCACGTCCCAGCTGCCTCCCCAGCCACACGGTGGAAGTGACATGCCAAGGAAAGAAGGTCACAGGGGAAGCTGTGGCCACAGAGTGCAGGTGGAGCTGTGAAGAGACCTGCCCCGCCCACTCCATCCCTCAGGCCCAGGGGCTGCCTTGCAGAGACCAGGGAGGGAAACCAGGTAGCCAGAAGCATCGTGAGCCCTCCGGAAAGCTGTTCATGCCTTCAGAACAAACACACAGCAGGAAGGAACACTGTAAGAGGCACAAGCTGAGAGCCATTCCACGTTGCTGCAGGAGGAAGGAGGACCGGGGGAGGCGGACAACCCTGTGCTGGCCCAGCTCACAGTGCCAGCTGTCTGACATCTATGCTGAATGCAGGCCCAGGCAGCTCTTGTACTTGGGATGTCTTCATAGCCTGCTCTGGAAGCAAAGCTGCCCAGTGCCTCCAGAGGAGGTCCTGATGCAGGAAGAGACATTCATAGACCTGCAAGTGACATCTGGGGTTGGCTGTAGCTGCTGGCTCCGAGTCTTTTCCTTGCCAGTCTGAACCACCACAGTCCAATCAGACTTAGAAAAGGAGGTTCAGAGGGGTGTCACTATCACTAAACACAGTGACCCCAAAGTCAGGTGGGGACCTGTGTGTTCAAAATCTTCTACCTCAGATTATGAGGTGTTGCTTTTCTCTCTAATTTCTCTCAATTTCCAATAAGGAAGTCCAGGAATAGCCTACCAAACCTCCACATAAAACTCAGATGTGGTTCTTCTCTTTACACATTAATATCTTACAACCAGGAAAAACGTGGATGCTAGAAGTACAAGGGGATTTTTGCAATGGTTTCACAGTTGCCATGCTTGGTTTAGCTGCATCTAGAAGGCCACGTGGCTCTCCTCGGAGAAGGCACTAAGTGGAAACTGGAAGACGAGGGAGAACCCGGGAGGGAGAACTGAACGAATGCTGGTAAAAGGCCACCAATGAAACTCACGAGAACAGCCTCATGGGGGCATCTGTCGCTGTGTTAGTTCCCTTAGAGGATAAATTCGGAAAGGGAAAAAGCAACACTTTCCAAAGTCATGTTTTAACTTCAGTTTCAGTGACCGTGTTGGCCCAGAGCCACTGTGGTTCAGCTAGTGCTAGTCCTGCCCTGCGGTCCGCCTGCTCGCCAGCCGGAGTGTGACGCCTCCACTCCTCTTTCATTTTAATTATGAAGATAGAAGGAAAATGCCTTGCTTTTAGAAAAGGGAGGCCTGGATAACTTCACAGTAAAGTTATTTAAATCCCAAAGAAGTCTGTCTTGTCAGCTTTTCTACTCTTGAATTTTTCTTTTGCCCTACTCTATACTACATCAAATATATACACTATCTATTTTTTTTAAAGACAGAGGGACAGTGAGAGAGAGAGAGAGAGAGAGAGAAAGAGAAAAACAATTTTTATTTAGCTTTTCATGTGGCTCTCATTGCTCTGAGATCTTGTGGTGTTGGGGTTTGATTCATGTCCTCGTGCATGCTGGGCAAGCACCGTAACCGCGGAGCCACTGCTCCAGCCCCGTCTATTGATTTTTTTTTTTTTTTTAAAGAAGAAGGACAGGAGAGAGAGAGAGAGAGAGAGAGAGAATCAATTTTTATTTAATTTTTCACATGGCTTTTGTTGCTCTGACACTTAGTTGTGTGCATGGTGCTGGGGTTTGAACCCGTGTACCTGCGTACAGGCTGAGCCACCTCTCCAGCCCCCTAACTATTGATTTTTAATGATAAAAATGAGAATCTGAGTTCAGTCTTCCAGCTAGCTCACAGGTGGCCTTATAACAGGTGCTTCACCGCATCTACCCACGGGGGACGGCACCCTGGAGCAGCAAGCACCGCGCAGCACACTCGAGGCGAACGCCCCCGTAGCCGGTGAGCCCTGCACAGGGAGGCAAGAGCAGGCCAGGGCAGAAGGTGCCCGAATTTCAGGAGTTGCTCCAGTTCCAGAGAGCGCATCATGCCCAGCAGCCACTGGGCCGGGGCAGGTGTCCTCTTCATTAATCTCAGCACCAGGGATAGGCTGCCCTTCCCTGGGACACTCCTCACTTCAGAATGGCGCGTGCTCCTCCACTGCGGGTTTGCTGCTCCCTGGAGCTTGCACTGCACCCAATTCACCTCTGAGGGTGTTCCCACACAGGTCCCTGGTGCCTCCCGAGGTGCAGAGCAGAATGGGTCTACATGCGCCCCTCCCTGCTCCAACAGCGACACAAGGGTCCCGGCCTTGCCTTGAACCTGTCAAATTCTTACAAGGACTCTAAGGCTGACCTGGAACTCTAGGTTCAATCTCCACCTTAATACTTGGACCTAAAAAACTACAGTGCAAGCAGCTTCTGGTGTCCACTGAGCTGATTTCTGTGCCCTCTGCAGGGCAGCAGACAGGGGCGGCAGCTCGGAACTGCAGCTCCCAGGAATCCAGCACTGCAGGCCTGGAAACGCACAGATACCATGTAGAAGGGGCCTGATGCTCTAACCTCCGAAATTTAGGGACCTTATTCCATTTCCCTCCTTCTCTAAGAGAAAAATAGTTATTCTTACTTATCTAGAGACACAATCCATCGCAGATGATGTTGTAAGGAACAGATGAGCCTCACCTATGGGCAAGGCTTGCTGAACACAAATTCCCTGATTCTCAGGGAATGGGCACCTCACTCCCTGCTGCGGAGCCCAGGATCACTGGCACGGGCTCTTGCTCCTTACCTTCTGTCTGGCCTGCTCAGGTCCTTGTTCAAACCTCAGCTGCTTCCACAGAATACTAGGAACAGAAATGTGAGTCATCTAACACTGAACTGGGGCTTCGAGGACAGGCTTATTTTAAGCTGGTGGATATTGTTGCTATATCTTTCCTTTTTTGCTCGGAATTTAAAGTCAATATCTAGTAATCTTTTCATGTATGATAATTTGCATTGATATTTTTAAGGTTTTCTAATAAAGTTATTGAGAAAGACAGTCTAGATGATTTCAAAGATTTCCTCAAATTCTGAAATGTGAGTTTTCAGCTAGAATTCACTTTTTTTCCCTCAGTGACAATTTTTTAATTTCTTGAGGAAAATGGGGAGAGGGAAGGGGTCAGTCCCCTCAAAAGTGTGAGTGTCACTGTCTGCCGTGGATGTGGGAACCGAGGCATTCTCACTCAGACAAGCTCAAAGGGCACAGTGGGACGGAAAGCAGGAGCGTCAGTGCAAGGCATGACTCTGAAGGTGAGCAGGTGGCAAGGGAACACATGCATGCAGCCAGCAGACAGCCTACCTTCTGCACCTGATAGATCTACAGAGAAGGACAAAAGAAGAAACACGTCAGTTCCACTAAAGCAGCAGGAATGTCAGAAAGGTTCTGTGCGTAATCAGAAACAGGAGCAAAAGTCACGCTGGGAAAATGAACACTGATAAAATATGAAAACAAAGGTCAAATCCCACGGAAAGAATCAGTCATTTTATCACCCATTCTCTGTTGCTTTGGACACACTGGTGACACACGGGCTTACCCACACGAATCCCACATGAATCTAGCAGAACTCCACTATTACTCTTATGCAGAAGTGTGTACAACCTGTTGCCATTAACGGAAAAATACATCTCCTGAATTGAAGTTCTCTTTTCGTAGTAATAGAGGCTTAACCAGAAAGTACAGAAACTTATTTTTAAACTCAACTGGTAAAATTCACAAAAGATGAAGAGACTCCAATGTTCTGATTCATGCAGAGAGCAGGAGAATTCCAGCAAACCAGAGTGCTCATTAGCATGTAATAAGAATATCTAAAAGAGGTCACGCCCACACCCTGGAACATTCCCTTGAGCAGCCTGATGATGCTCAAAAAGGCACTCGCAGCGTCTGGCATCCCCCTGGGCACTGCCCAAATTCTGATGGTACTCAGAGGAGCCTGGAGAGCCCGCCCAACGAGGCTGTGGACGCAGCTCCTCCAACCAAGGTGGTGAGGCAGGATCACGAGAGTCTCCTGAGCCCACGCCCATCAGCGCAGGTTTCCCTGTGAAGTTCAAGGTTCACCGGGATCTCCCAGGCAATGTCTTCCTTGTTGTTCTCCCCAGTAAAGCCATTAAAAAGGAATTCCTATCCTTTCAACAGCCTGAAACCCAGCAGAGGTGAGCAGGCTGCCGAGAAAAAATGGCAGGGAGTGAGGACCCCAGCAGCCCGGGGTCTGAGGAGGGCCCCTCCCTGCCGTCTTTGCCCCCTCGTCCCTGCAAGCTCTTCTGGGGCAGGGTGGGGGAACCCACCTGGCCACCCGGCTAGCCGTTCCTGCTTCCCAGTTTTCCCTGGGCCTCCGCAGAGGCAGCACCCTCCGCAAAGAGAGTCAGCAGCTCGGCAGTACCGGCCCACGTGAAGACAAGGAAGGGTCGCGTTTCCCAACCGTTACACCAGACATCAACCCTCCTGGTTAACACTGGTCTCGCAAAGCACATTCACTTCCCTCAATCAACACCTCAAAATGCCAGCGCCCCAGGCTATCAGATGGTCTAAGCTCAAATTGTGCCACTATCTAATAATAGCCAGGCACAACAGAGACGTCCGCAGGGTCTAGCCCACATGCTCAGGCCCCTTAGCTGCTCGCCGGGCCTCTCTGCATGTGTGCGCCCGGGGCTGGGCCACTCTCTGTGCCTCTCCTGCTGACACAGGTGTTCACCTCACTGGTGGACTGTGCCCTGCACCTGGCACCACCTGCATTCCAAGGTAAGGTCTCCTTCCACTCAGCACACCAGAGGACATGGCTCACTCTCCCTTCTTTGCGGTGGACAGGAGCATGCTGACGGCCAACTTGTGTTTCAAGTGCTACGTCATCATGCACACATTTAAGCTGATTGTACCCAGAATTAAAGACAAGGTACATTCTCTAAAGGTGTAATTTGGAAGACAGGCGTGTGTATGCTCCTGAGAGGTTTAAGTCCACCTTGACTTGTAGCATCATGAGCACACGGTGGGAGAGCCTGCAGCCTCCCTGCCTTCTGTTTGTGCAGAGTCCCTGGTGTGACCCTAACAGTGGAGCTGAGATGACAGCCACAGGCCACATGCATTAACAGGGGACGGGACATAAGTCCTACCAAGTGTCATAACCTGGCAGAGCAACAGAATGTTTCAGGAAATTCTTCTTATAGCTCTTTTATGACCTTAATTAAAAAACAGACTAGGGGACTGTGGGAGAAGTCTGAACCAGATGAGCCTTGGAGCAGGTGGGTGCTGGCAACAGCTACAGGGATGGCTCCATGGGGCACCCTGCTTGGGAGAAGGAAACTACAAACTATGAAGCACTCCAAGAGCTGGTGGCCCCGCTGGGTGTGATGGTGCATGCCGCCCGCAATCCCAGAACCAGAGACCCAGACTTTCGTTGGAAACCTTGGAGGCCCTCAATGCTGGCCCAACTGTGTCTACATGGCCTGAACCAGAATCTGTGCACGAACGGCCCAGGGAAGGCAGTTGTCTCCTCTGCCCAGTACCACACACTCAGATGTCAGCAGGAAAAGCCTTGGTGGTGGGTGGTGGGGCAAGGGCCTCGTCCCTGGAGTCCCAGGTAGGGTGGGGCTCTCAAGAGCACATGACTGAGTTCATTGTCACACTGTCCTTACGGCTATGGACGCACTCACTACCTAACGGGAGTTACAGACCCCACGTGCTGTCAGGACTTCTGGCCCCAATCTGAGAGCATGCAAGCCAGCAAAAGTGGCACGGCCAGGGTGGAAACAGGCCACTGTCCCTCTCCCCAGAGGGCAGCTTCTCCGTGACCACTTCTTCTACGATGCTCCCTCTGCACTCTGCATCACTGTTCCATGCTGTAAGACCCTGGAGAAACATCTGTGCATGGCGCAAACTGCCCACTTGAACAAAACTGGTCTTTCTCCATTCTAATTCAGAGGACCTGGATCCTAGCTCAAGAGTCAGACCTTGAAATTCAGACCAGATCCTTCAGCAAGCGGCCTGGAAGCTGGTCTCAGGACCTGTGAGGCCCTGCGATGGGGGCAGGCCTGCTGGGCCCTGTGCTACGTGCACCCCCACCTGACTCTGCACAACGGCATCCCAACCACGGGCAAGGTGAAGGGCAGGCGCGTCAGCAGTGACAGGTGCCTGTGCATTAAAACCACGTGGAGGAGCCAACCAAGAGCCCCAGGGTTACCTCCTTCTGCTGCCGCTCCAGCTCCTTCATCCGGATCTCTCGGGCCTCAGCGCGGGCTGCACGCTTGGCTGCAAGCCTGGCCTCCGCCTAAAAGAAACCCAGAAATTTTATCAGACAACAAACAGTAGGCCAACCCTTCCAGGTGCGTGGTTAATGTTGTGTTGAGCGGAGGCGAAGGGTCATCCAAGTGACAGTAACAGTAGCTATCACAGTGTGACCCTTACCCATAGATTCACATTTCCTGGTTTTAGTTACCTGTGGTTCAGGGAAATCCAAAAACGTTAAATGGAAAATTCCAGAAATAAAGTTTTAAAGTTTTAAATTGTACACCATTCTGGGTAGCGTGTGATGAAACGTCATCCTCTCAGGGTGACGCCCTCCCTTTGCCCACGTATCCATGCTGGGAGTCACTTAGTGGCTATTGGAGTGGTGGTTGTAACATCACAGGGACCGTGCTCCAGTAGCCCCTATTTTACCGGGCAGGAGCACCGAAGCACCAAGGTAGCGATGCTGGCAATACAGACATCTCAAAGAGAAGCTGTAAAGTGCTTCCTTTACAAAAAGGAGAAAATTTTTACGTAAAAAAGAAAAATATCATAAGCTGAGGTTGCTAAGATCAACAGTGAGCTACTGTTTTTCAAGGCCTTGCTAACTTAGAAATTAAATTTTATCACAGGTACATAGGAAAAAGCATATGTACGGCTTGGCACTGTCTGCAGTTTCGGGCGTCTGCTGGGGTCCTGGAGAGCATTCCTCTTGGGTGATTGAGGAGGGTGACTGTGATATGGAGTCTTCCCGAATGCCAGGCCTACACTAACCCAAGTGCCTCATACGTAGTATGCCATTCACTCCTTGCAGCAGTCCTCGCGTCTGAGCTAACTGTCTCCAGACCCCAGGATGCTGAGTCCAGCCCTGCTCTACAGCACCCACCCTCTACATTGCGCTGGGAAGTGACCCCATTCTCCAGCTGCCTCTCCACAGCCTCTGACTTCCTCTCCACCTGCAGTCAGGAACCCGTCTTCCCTCAAGGTGGCCAAGAGCGGAGTAGAAGGACTCTAGTGGCCAGCTGCTCCTTTCATCAAAAAGAAAAAAATCCACCTCCGTTTAACGACCTTTCGAGTCCTAGCGGTCTCGCCACGTTCTACCTGAGAGCACATGACAGGTTTGACTGGGCCAACCGGGCCAGCCGTGTGGCAGAAGCGGGCATGTCAACGCTGCCTCATGTTTCACAAATCCTGTGCAAGTCCTACTTCCTGCATCACAGCCACCGGGAGGCCAAAGAGCAGGAATTCAGGTGTCAAGCAAGCCACTTCCTCCTGCTTGGGTTTGTTGCTGATGTGCACCTGTAATTCCACCAGCATTCCACTCAGTTTCCAGCAGCCTCACCGCCCCTGGACAATCCTCAGTCTGTTTCCTAGATGACCCTAAATGCGGTCTTTAGAGATGGCCAAGAGTGGGGGGACCAGTGCTTGGCTTCCAGCTCCCAGTGCCTGGCACTCTGGTGGGCCACCTCCCCACCCATGCTGGCATCGATGGCAAATCCATCCTCTCTAAATTCTAGCTTAACAGGAGCACAGCAGGTCTCCATGGAGGTGGCTGGCTGTGTCTCAGGGTGAATTACCTCTATAAGGGGGCTTCCTGCAGGGGCTTCCTGCGCCACCCCACGCCCATGCCTTTCAGAAGCAGACGTGCCCGAGGTCACAGCTCCTGCAGAGTCTGACACCTTGGGGCCACTGCAGTGTTCTAGACCATGGTATTTCACAAGGGACCTCTGGGGTTTATAAAATGATCCCCCAGTGGCAGCACCAGAAGGAGGCTCATTATGGCTGATCATCATCCTCACCCACAGCAAAATGGCGGAGCTCACACCAGCACGCCCCCTCCCACCCTGGGGTGATGAGGCAAGCGGCTTTGTGCCCACTGGCTCCGTTTCTAACCTGGCATAGACTCGGCAAGATTTTTAGAAATTAATGAATGTTCTGATTCTTGTGGCACTGGGGAAAGACCCAGGGGCTCACGCACAGCAGGTGAGCCACTGACCCTGGCCTCCAGGCCAGAGTTCTGACGGCAGCTAAGACCACGGCATGGGTGGGGGGAATGGGGAAGGGTTTATAGAAAGGGTAGGTGGTCTGCGGGGAAGAAGGGGGGCAGAGGAGCAAGAATGTAAGAAAAGAGGAAAGGGCTGGAGGCTGGAGCGGTGGCTCAGCAGTTACAACACTCACCTGGCACGCGCAAGGACCTAGGTTCAAACCCCAGCACCACATAAAGAGTCAGAAAAACAAAACATTGCCGGTTCTGTGATCAGGTACATTTTGTGGTGAACAGACTCACACAAACGACGAAGCCTCCTCATCAGTTGACTCTAAGCTGAGCAAAAGCTATGCTGTTGGGTGGGCCTGACCCAATCAGGTGAGGGCTCTAAAGGCGAGTCTAGACCTCATACAGTCTTTTGCTGACCTTGAGGAAGCAAGGCTGCCATATGGGGCAGGGCTGTGAGGGGTGGGAAGCTTCTGAGAGCTGACAGTAGCAGCCCCCAGGTGACAGCCAGCAAAAACAGGGGACTTCGTTCTCACAACCACAAGGAACTGAATTCTGCCAAACACAAGGTGGTCTTGGAAGAGGACACTCTAGAAAGACCCTGGCTGACACCTGACTGCAGCTAAGAAGACCTGGAGCAGAGGTCCTACAAGGCCACACCGCAAGCACAGGAACCACGGGAGTGCAAGTGGGTATTGCACTGAGCCCTGATTCTGTGGATGTCTGTCACATGCCAGCAGATGACCAACGGCCCCCACCCCTACTCCAGCCGAGCGCTGCTTGGGACTAGGCTGAAGACCCTTGGGGGGCTCACCCACCCCAGCACGTGGTGTCTGCCATGTGGTTCCCCTGCGGGACACGGTTAGCCAGCATCTGCCCTGTCCTTGAGTACGGCAGCACTGAGACTAAGACCCCTTGCTTTGAGGGATGTGGGCTAAGAAACCCCACGAATGAGGCACGTTACAGAATAAATTCCTGTGAGGACACAGGCAAGCCAGCCTCCACGCAGACCTACTCTATGGACTGTCACCTTGCTTCAGAATTTACGGAGATCAATTTGTAACTCAACGGGATTTTAGATCCTCGCAAACTCCACCCTTACCCACCTCCCATAATTCTCATGGCTTACATGGGGACAGAGCGCTCGCTCCACAGGGACAGTCATCTCGCCTCCTGGAGGCTGCCTAACTAACGCCACCTCACATAGGAGCCAGTGCTTACGCTGGCTCAAACCTGTACGCCCCAGGCTGGGCTTCAGGTGCACAAGGCTGCACTGAGCAGGGGAAACTCCTGGCTCGGGTTTGAGATGCCCCAAAGGAAAACCACGCAGAGTGGTGAGGGACAGCTCATCCGCTCAGTCCTGGCGACAGGGAGACCGCGGGCAGAGCGGAGGCACGCTGATTGCAAGCAGGCCGCTCTGCACTCAGCCAGGAGCGCCCCATGAGGCCCTCATGGTGACGGGAACACAAAGGGCACGCACAGGGGAGCCGGCTGCCCTCCGGCTGCAGACATGAAAGGGTGGTCTGGCTGGTGCTCTGGTGCTGCAGGACAGAGCCTTCCTGGACTGACTGTTGTAAAATGAAAATCGCAGGCTTGAGGTCCCGGCCACATCAGGTTGCTTTAAGAGCATCTGCTATGGTTTAGACAAGGTGTCCCCAAAAGCTCGAGCGTGAAGCAATGCAAGAAGGCCCAGAGGAGTGCCGGGGTCCGAGAACCTCACCCTATTCAGTATGCCAACTGGGATCACCTGGGTGGTCACTGCAGGAGGGTGTGGCTGGAGGAGGTGGGTGCAGGGCACTCACTGCCCTTGGGGTTTACATGGTGTCCCTTGCTTCCTCACGGCCATGTCCTGAGTGGTCTCCTCCTCCACACCCTGCTGCCTTGATGCTCTGCCTCCCCTGGGGCACAGAGCAATGGCTGCCTGCCGACTGAGGCCTCTGAAACCCTGGGCTCCAAGCTTCCCTGGCCCTAAACTGTTCTCGTCAGGTCTTCTAGTTGCAGCAGGGAAGAAGCTGACTGAAACGGTGTCCAGATGCACCTTCTATGTCCTGGGCGGGTAGAGCCCAGGTGATGGTCAGGCGGCTTCCTGACCATCACCAGCGGGGACAGCATTAACTCACACAGCAGCTCCTCTGGGCTGACCAGGTAGGGTTTCAATATGCAGTGTGGGTGTCCAGTCTCAGAGACACGGGCACAGGGATGGGTCACACTGTACAAGTGACACACATCATAACAGTGTGAGAAAGGTGTGGCAGGAACTGCTCTAGGGAGAACTTAACGCCCTTCTGGAGCTGAGCAAGGAGTCCTGCTGGGCAGGAGCCTAAGCCAAACCCTGGAGGGAAGGGCAAGCACCAGGGACATGGCCCAGGAGGCTGGAGGGGCTGGCTCTGAGCTTCCGCATCTGGATCCTTGTCCACAGCAGACTCCAACATGCTTTAGAAACGTCACCCTGGCTAAGAAGGGGAGCTGGCAGCAGGACAGGAGGAACAGTGAGTGCCTGCGTCTGTGCAGGCTGGAACCACACCCCGAGGCCCAGGTGTGCGGACAGTCAGTACAAGGCTATGAGGTGCTGCAGTGAGGAAAGAGGGCACTGGAGCTACAACCAGGAGCCCGAGGGCCTCAGCCTGTATGGCCCAGAAGCCAGAGGAGCCTGGGGAAGACCCTGCCACCCAGCCCCCCTGAGGCTGTGGTACCCAGGATCACACCCAGCCATGACTGCACCCATGAGTTCCTCCCATGGGTGCCTGCCAGCCTCCCCTGCCACGGAGGGTTTGAGTCAGCAGATGCCCCCATATGGCCCCTCCAAGCGCCCTGCCCCATGGGGGAAGACAATGCCAATGAAGCTGGTAGGACGGAGAGATGGAGAAAAGGAGGGAAAAGTGGGGTGGATTTATGGGACTCAGAATACACAGTATAGGGGCTGCAGTGGTGGCTCAGAGGTTACAGGCTTGGCTGGCATGCATGAGGACCTGGGTTCAAACCCAAGCATCACCTACACAGCCAAGTGTCAGAGAAACAAAGGCCAGATGAAAAAATAAGTAACATTGATTCTCTCTCTCTTAAAAAAAAAATGACGTATAAACTGCACTGGGCTTTAAAAAAAGTTAGAAGACAAGACTGCATACATCCCATGCCCTGTCAGTCAGTCCTTCTTCGGCGCCCTGTGGAAAAGTCTGGTGGATCCTGCATCAACTAATCACCTCTCATCCTCTGGGGCCTCAGGGCCCTGGGAAGCAAAGCTCAGATCCCAGCAACTTCCTGGCATGGCCCTCATGGGGCAGACCCCACCCAGGGGAAATGTGGCTCAGCAAGACCTCTGCTCTTCCCAAGGCCAGCAGCCCTACTCAAGGGGCTCTGGGAAAGGCGTAGCTCTGGGTCCTGGCACCTTCCAACTCGCCCAATTCCAGTACCATCTCTGCTGAGACCCGTCCTGAAGTACAGGAGGACATTACATGTGCTCCTTGGAGAGTGCGGGGAGGGCTGTGGGTGATGAGTGCTGAGGCTAGGTGGGCTGTGGGTGAGTGCTGAGGCTAGGTG